>CAUYON010019624.1:0-10625 GCA_963573935.1 Arctocebus calabarensis | reverse complement strand
CGTCTGTGGCTCAGCGGGCTAAGGTGCCAGCCATGTACACCTGAGCTGGCGGGTTCGAATCTAGCCCGGCCCGCCAAACAACAATGACGGCTGCAACCAAAAAATGGCCGGGCGTTGTGGCGGGCGCCTGTAGTCCCAGCTACTTGGGAGGCGGAGGCAGGAGACTCGCTTGAGCCCAGGAGATGGAGGTTGCTGTGAGCTGTGATGCCACAGCACACTATCCAAGGTGACAGCTTAAGGCTCTGCCTCAAAAAAATAAATAAAATAAAAATAAAAAATAAAACTGCAATTAAAAGATTAAAAGAAAAAGAAGAAGCTGGCAGGGACAGAGAACAAGAAAGTAAAAGCCAATTCTGGACAATAAAAATCAGAAGAACATGGGATATCAAATTCAAGAAAGCAAATGAGGTAGGGGAAAGTGAAACCCAATTTTGCACACTGTAAATCAAGTGTCCAAGGAAGGGCAACCCTAGTGTTCGGGGGTGAAATTGAGAACCATTCTGCGTGGCCCATGCCCCTGCCGGCATCACTCTGGCCTCTGCTGAATCTTCACTGCACTCACCACCACAGTGGCTTTTTCTTGTTTGCTAACCTTGTGTCTCCTTAACAGGCTGGTGAAAAGAGCAAGGACGATGGGTACCTCCAGGACACTGAAGGGGCTCAACTCTACTTGCTGAGGGAGTAATCACCACTGTATGGTATTCATATACAGAAAGAGTAATTCCTAGTAATGATTTTAATTAAATTTTAATTATCTAACCCAACCAAAGTTTTAGTTTTTCATCTTTGTTTCTATTTTTATTTTTCTGTGACAGAGTCTCATTATGTTGTCGGTAGAGTGCTGTGGCGTCACAGCTCACAGCGACCTCAAACTCTTGGGCTTACGTGATTCTCTTGCCTCAGCCTCCCAAGTAGCTGGGACTACAGGCACCTGCCACAATGTGCAGCTATTTTTTTGTTGTCATTGTTGTTTAGCAGCCCTGGGTCTGTGGCCAGAGCGCTACCCACTGAGCCTCAAGTGCTGAGCCAGGTTTTTCATCTTTAATTTCACAGCATACATCTGTAGCTTAAATAGTAAAGTTTTTCCTCACATGTTTGTCTCACTCTAATGCATGCATACTACAAGCATACGTTTAACTCACCCACACTTAAACTTAGATCCACACTAAGAATTTTGTGGAATGCCTAACCACAAAAGACCTAATTCATTGAATTTCTCTTCAAATACATATTGGCCCAAAGATCCAGGGGACTGGCAGAATAGGTAACTGGCGAAGGCATATGTGGTGATGGATTCTGGACCTCTGGTGGGGAAGTGACTCTCCAGAGAAGCAGTCCTCACCTGAGTGTGTAAAGAAACAGTCGGAGTGTGGGAGGCATAGTCAAAACACAAAACTATTATTATGAAGTATACTCCTGCTGTGATGGAAAGGTGGTCATAAAGCCCCTTAAATTTTTAACCTCAGAGTGTACCTCAAAGAAACTCTCAATCCCCACAGCTAACCTGACATTTTGCAGGGTAGAAGCAAATTCATTTACATGACAATTTTATCCACCCACCACTTGGCTCACAAGAAAATTAACACAAGTAATACTTTTTGCAAGACTACTTTTTTTTTTTTTGGTCATAAACTAAGCTGAGAAACAACTTAGTTGTTATGTGGCAGGAATTTATTAGGAAGTTTCATTCACAGGGTTATTTGTAGACTCTTGACAGAGGAAAATTGACTTTTTCCAATTTTGTTTAATGAATACTTCTGTTTATACAAAGGAATTCAACACGTTAATGACTTTGTATAGTTTCCGGCTCTGTTGTAACAGATAATTTTATCTCTAAGTGTTCTTTTTTGTTTTTTACTGGTATAGAAAGTTTATAGTCCAGCAATGCTAATATAGGTAATGTGACATGTTAGCCTTTACTTCTAAATGATTAACAATTATACAATAACTTCTATTGTCAGTGGAAAAGCAGTTCTGTCCTCTAAATGCTCTGAATTGCTCTCAGATCCATTTTCTCACTCACCGATATCATCATCTGTCCGGTCGATTGGGTCCTTCTCCAGGCAGTCCCTCACGATGTCCCTGCTCATCAGAGGATCTGACGCCCTCTCAATATCTTCCTCGTCCTCATCGTCCTCGGAGTCCACAGCTGTTTCTGGCAATCCACTCAGGTCCATATCACCAGCCTCACTCTCTGTGGCCTTAAAACAGACAAAAAAATCAAAAATTATTTTTAGTAGGGTGGCACCTGTGGCTCAGTGAGTAGGGCACCGGCCCCATATACCGAGGGTGGCAGGTTCAAACCCGGCCCCAGCCAAACTGCAACAAACAATAGCCTGGCGTTGTGGCAGGTGCCTGTGGTCCCAGCTACTCGGGAGGCTGAGGCAAGAGAATCACTTAAGTCCAAGAGCTGGAAGTTGCTGTGAGCTGTGATGCCACAACACTCTACCAAGGGTGACAGAGTGATACTATTTTTCTAAAAAAAATCATTTCAAGTAAATCAATCTTTGGGGCCCCATTCAAATTTTGGCCAGGATTAATGGTTTTATCTTAGTCATTTTGATTTTTTATCTGAGCTGTCATGTCATTTAAAAAACAGCAAAAGAAAAAAGAAAAAAATAGGATATCTTTTCATCCCAATTTTCAAAGGGAATGGCTTAAGCTAAGAGTCTAAGGGTAACAATTTATTAACGCCAAGAAGACTGAACCACTTCTCCCCTATTATATAGTCTTTATGGACAAATAAACTGCAAACAAAATATTAACCATTAGTTACATTATCCCAATGAACACCCTCAAACTATAAATCAAGAAACACTTTGAGACTATATATCCAACGGTGACACATTCTTTCTTCCCATTCTTTAACACAGCTGACTGCAGCCCCAAATTTCAATTTATCAAGATACATGGTAATAGCTGACTACTTTCGCCATCACTAGAGTCACACATTTCAAGACAGTCTCTCCTTGTTGGGTTAGCTCAAGCAAGGACACTTATTAGCTCATCTTGTTATTATCAACTCAGAAATATTTATATACGCATCATATTGGTCTTTTGCTGTTGTTGTTGTTGAGATAGTCTCACTATACTGCCCTCAGTACAGTGCTGTGGCGTTACAGCTCATAGCAACCTCAAACTCTTGGACTTAAGTGATTCTCTTGCCTTAGCCTTTCAAGTAGCTGGGACTACAGGTGTCCACCACAACACATGGCTATTGTTTTTTACTGTTGTTGTTGTTACTGTAGTTGTCATTGTTGTTTAGCAGGCCTGGGGTGGGTTCGAACCCACAAGCCCTGGTGTATGTGGCTGGGGCCCTAACCACTGAGCTATGGGTGCTGAGCCCACCATACTGGCCTTAATGAACATCACACACACAGAATTCACTAACTACTTAAGTATAGTGAGAATGAATTCAATTCAATATTAACTACATCAATCTTAAACATTATAAACGTTTTCCAGATGAAATATTAAAATCTTAAAAACATGTCATTTTAAAATTATTGATTTTGTAGACAACATAATTTACCAAGTTCAAATGATTTTTAATAATAAACATATTTTTTAAGAAAAAGCAAATGTGTGGCTCACACCTGTAATCCTAGCACTCTGGAAGGCTGAGGTGGGAGGATTGTTTGAACTCAGGAGTTTTGAGACCAGCCTGAGCAAGAGCAAGACCCTGTCTCTAGTAAAGATTAAAAAAAAAAAATTAGTTGGGTGTTTTGATAGGCCCTGTAATCTCGCTACTCTGGAGGTTGAGGCAGGAGGATCACCTGTGCTGAGAAGTTTGAGTTTCTTGTAAGCTAGGCAGAGGCCACAGTGTTCAAGCCTGGGCAACAGAGTAAGACTCTGTCTCAAAAAAAAAAAAAAAAAAAAAAAAGAATAGGCTAATAAAGTTTTTTTTGTTTGTTTTTAAAGGTACAAATATAATATTGAACCTGTTACAATGAATATTACAATATGGCAGACACTCTCTTCAGCACTACTTGTGTACTAATCTTTAAAACAATCCTATAAAAAGCCATTATTAACTTTTATTTTTCTATGAATACTCAAGCTAAGAGAGATTATCTTTCTAAGGCCCTACTGCTGATAAAATCGTGGAAACAGGATTAGAACCCAGGAATTCCAGCTGCACAGTTTTAACCACAATCTAATCTGCTTTTTAAAGTTGTTTTTTTTTAAACAAGTGAACAGTTTATTAAGAATTAAACAAAGGTATGATGTGATACAGTACAAGCAAGACACTCAAGATAGGTATAATCCTATTCACACAAAAACTTAAAATTTCACCTCAAAAAAAAAAATCACAAAACAAAAGAGAAAGCAATTTCACTGTTATAAAATAAGATATTTCATGCAAAGTATTAACTCTGCTCCCCCCAAAGCCCAACCTTCCAACAAACAAAAAACTACCTGGGAATATTGCTATGCTAACATTATTAACCACAGTGTAATCATTCAGAGGAAAACATTAATTAAGCAATGAAGTAAATTAAATAACAAAGTTCAAAGTATCATAAACTCATAGACCACAATGATTTTACAAGACAAGCAATATTTCTTCTTTTTTTATTATCTATAAGATTTCTGGAATTGCTTGTCTGGTCTTTAAATTTCACACAAACTATGGCCACCCTGTATGTGTTGACACATATTAAGAGCTGCTTATATAAGGATCTGTACTTTTCCTATAGTTAAGTCAATATTTAAAGAATAAATTGTGCTATCTTCTTATCAATAAAGCTTCACTTTTATAAAGTCTTAGTTTATATCGGAAAATATAAGATTCAGTCCTATGTTTTGAAGCAATACAAGTATATGTTAATATTTTCTCAAGTTTAACAATGAATTTTAATCACAGTTCCTTAGGTACAATTTTCTGAACTAACATGTATACAGTACAAGGAAAACTTAAGGAGGAACTAAATGATGACAGAAAACCTAATGTCTATGAGAGCTACAATGGCCTTAATACTACTGGACCATCACAAGCAGATGTGCACTGGTGCCATCATGGCCCCAGCAGAAAGAACAGTGACACACCCAGAAGAAACAGTCCACCAGAAAGACAACCCTATTAACTGCTGACACAATTTATATTTGCAGAATTTGATAAAAGCCCACAAAATACTATTAAACACCTTACTTCCTTACATGTTAAAAAAAACTCTCTGAATAATTGCACCTATTCAATTTTAGCCAAATGGTTCATATAATAATTATAAAAACAGTGAACCTATATTGAATGACTGCTAAAAATTCAATACTTTTAATACATAATAATCTTTATATTAATTCACCAAGTTAGTATTGTCACTCCTATTTTACAGATGAGAAAACATTCAAGGAAATTAAATAGGTTGTTCAATGTAAACAAATAAAACCTAGTAACTGTGCCAAGACTCAAAATCAACTCTAAACAACACAAAAAATACTAACTACTTTGCAGTATACCCAGCTTCCTCAATAGAGAGTCTTCATTAGAAAAGGAGTTAAAATATACTACAGTAATAAAATGTTGTACACTTTGCTAAGTTATAAAAAATTAAACATTTACAGATAGATATTTGCATCTGAATGTAAATGAAACACTTTTCTAGCTTCTTCCAACACAGCACTACTAAGATTTAGCCTTATCTTTAAACCATTTTATTCTAAATAAGGATACTCAGACACTTTATATTTAAGTTTATCTGATTAAATTTGTCAAGCGTAAGGAGAAAGGCTTACATATTTCAGATAGGCAGACAACTCCTGTCCTAAGTTAATTTACCATATACATGTACAGCCCAATATAAATTTAGTTGTCCATTTACATTTAAATAGCAATATTCTTTAAAAATAGTAATAGTCTCAAATCAATGCTGAAAGATCTACAATTTATTTAAATCAAAAGATTCAATATATTCTTTTGTAATGAACATATTTCTTAAGACCAATTTTCCCTTTTTGAAAGGATGTCAAAAAAATGAAGTGAAAAAATTTTAAATGCCATAAAGCTCTAATGAAAGGTTAATTTGATTAAATTAAAAATAAAACACCGCACACTTTTTTTATCATTAAGCACTTTAAAATCATTTGCAAAAAAAACATTTTACTTATTAAATATCCCACACATATTGCCATATTTAAGAGGACTTATTAGTAAGTATATCTTTTTTTATTTTCCTGAGACAGAGTTTTTGCTCTGTTGTTTAGGATAGTGTGTAGTGGCACAAAAATAGCTCACTGTAATCCTGAACTCCTGGCCTTAAGTGACCTTCCCACCATAGCCTGTCAAGTACCTGGGAATACAGGCTTAAATCACAATGCCCAGATAATTTTTAAATATTTTATAGAAATGGGATCTCACTATGCTGCCCAGGCTGATCTCAAACTCCTGGCTTCAAGCTATCCTTCTGCCTTGGCCTCCCAAAGTGCTAAGATTACAGGTGTGAGCTACCACGCTCAGCCTCTAGTAAGCATCTTCGAAGTAAATAAAATTTATAGAATCTCAAATATATATGTGTGTGTGTGTATATATATATTTTTTTGGGTGGGGTAGTTTTTGACTGGGGCTGGGTTTGAACCTGCCACCTCTGGCATATGGGGCCAGCACCCTACTCACTGAGCCACAGGTGCCACCCTCAAACATATATATTTAACCCAAATAGCACCTAGGTTAGATTCTTGTATAAATTTAGGCTACAAAGTATTCAGTATTCTGAATGCTAATGTGAGTGAGCTAATAAGATGAGAAGGAACGTCACGTAAAATCATACATACATGTATCTGGAAAGTATAAAAAGATATTAAGAAATATAATCTCTGAAACATTCTAAATGTGCATCAATTCAGGAATGAATTAACAAACTGTGGTATATGTGTACCATGGAATATTCAGCCATAAAAAAGATGAGGACTTCACATCTTTTGTATTAACCTGAATGGAGTTAAAACACATTTTTCTCAGTAAAGTACCAATGGAATGGAAAAGCAAATATCCATTGTACTCAATACTAATGTGAAGCCAGTAGATGATCTAATTCATGCCGACATAAAGGAAAAACTCATTTCAATTCAAGTTGGGGGGGGGGGTGGGGAATGTGGAAGGGGAAGCAGGGGGGTTGGGATGCTCCCACCGAATGGGTACAATGCAGGGGTGTATGGCACACCTTTTGGGTGCAGGACATAGCTACAAGAGGAACTCTCTATCTAATAAATTCAAATATTGTGATCTAGTTGTTTGTATCCTCACATTAACCTAAAATAAAACAAAACAAAACAAAACAAAAAAAAACTCCACCAGGACCAGATTGTTGCAGAGACTCATTAAAGACAAGGTAAATTTATTGAAGCTGTGTGAATAATCACTAATATTTATTTATTTATTTATTTATTTGAGATAGAGTCCCACTATATCACCCTTAGTAGAGTGCTGTTGCGTCACTGCTCACAGTAACCTTAAACTCTTGGGCTTAAGTGATTCTCCTGCCTCAGCCTCCCAAGTAACTGGGACTACAGGCACCAACCACAACGTCTGGCTATTTTTTGTTGTTGTTGTTGTCATTGTTGCTCAGCAGCCCCGGGCTGGGTTTAAACCCTAACCACTGAGCTACGGGCTCCAAGTCAATCACTAACATTTGTTAAATTAAGTAAAAAAAAAAAAAAAAAAGAAAGAAAGAATGCCTGCATTAAGCCTATTTTTAAAATCATAATTCTGTTATTTCTATTTTTACACTGTCAATGTTTTTTTCTTCAACATAGGCTTGTTAACACATACACATACATACATGTATACACACAT
The DNA here is from genome assembly GCA_963573935.1 of Arctocebus calabarensis. Taxonomy (NCBI): domain Eukaryota; kingdom Metazoa; phylum Chordata; class Mammalia; order Primates; family Lorisidae; genus Arctocebus; species Arctocebus calabarensis. Next base: position 2,833 of record CAUYON010019624.1, on the reverse strand, counting down.
ACACCTAAAACAGAGGGACAATTTGTTAAAGCTCTTAATGTAAACTGTTAGGTTGCTTTCCACAATTTGTAATCCTATAAGGAGTATATATATAAAAATATCTATGAAGATTTATTTTTTACTTTTTTTTGTAGAGATAGAGTCTTACTTTATCACCCTGGGTAGAGTGCTGTGGTGTCACAGCTCACAGCAACCTCCAACTCCTGGGCTCAGGCGATTCTCTTGCCTCAGCCTCCCAAGTCGCTGGGACTACAGGTGCCCGCCAGAACGCCCGGCTATTTTTGCTGCAATTTGGCCGGGGTTGGGTTTGAACCTGCCACCCTCAGTGTATGGGGCCAGCACCCTACCCACTGAGCCACAGGTGCTACCCTATAAACATTTATTTTAAGAAAACCCATGCTAATTTGATAGGCAAAATAGCTCCATATTTAAATCCTCATATAGTCAATTATTAATATGTTTTAAATATTTTATGTAAGATAGAGATATTTGCATTTTCTTTTCTGCAAACTACCTACTTCTGTCCTTTGAACATCTTTTATATTGTGAACTGAGTATTTTCTTACTAATTTGCATAAATTGGTTATTTCCTGACTTTAAAGCTTCATATCAATTGATCTTTTAATTATTAAATGTTGTGATCATTCATTATAATATTGAGTTTGCTAACTCTTTAGTTAATCTGGAATTTATTCTAAATATGACATAAAATGAGAATATAAAATGACTCCCCTATCCTAAAGACCATTAATTGAATAATCCATCACTTTCATCACTAATTTGTAAAGTTTCCACTCTTTTACATTATACCCTTACACATGAATTCCACTGTTTTAACTGTTTTAACATATTGTTTTTTATTTTTATTTATTTTTGAGACAGTCTCACTGGCCCTGCTATTACCAGTTATCAGAATTTTAAATAGAGTGATTTGAATGGAATGATTTCTCTTGACATTAAATATTTTAGTTCATTTGACTATAGATGTACATTTATAACTATTTCTTTTTCTTTCTTTTTTTGAGACAGAGTCTCACTATGTTGCCCTTGGTAGAGTGCTGTATCATCACAGCTCACAGCAACCTCAAATTCTTAGGCTCAAGCAATTTTCTTGCCTCAGTCTCCCAAGTAGCTGGGACTACAGGCGCCCGCCACAGTGCCCCGCTACTTTTAGAGATGGAGTCTTACTCTTGCTCAGGCTGCTCTAGAACCCATGAGTTCAGGCAATCCACCAACCTAGGTCTCCCAGAATGCTAGGATTACAGGCGTGAGGTACAGTGCCCAGCCTGCTTTACACACATTGATCTACTACTTTTTATAACTATTTCTAGTCTGCCTAAGCTACTTGCTCTGATATCATAGCATTTAATCAGGACCTTATAGCTGGAAGTGGCATTATCTCATATCACTAAATTAGGCATTCTGTGTTCTATCACCAACAACCTCCTATCTTTTAGCTTGCTCCCACCTGCCTCTAAGAAAACTCTTTTTAACTTAAGCAAGATCTTTGGTTACTTTTTACCTTCTATGTCTTTACTTTTTACCTTCTATGTCTACCATTCACACCTCCTGTCTTAAGTTCCTTTCATATTCTGCTTATATTCCCTAGTCTATCATTTCAATTACATTCATTCAGCACATCTTTACTGAATGCCTATCAATTTTCTGGTACTATACTAGGCTCTAGAAAATGAAGACAAAACAGACAAGTTCCCTGCCTTCCTGAAGCTGTTATTGTAGCAGACAGACAGACAACATGGAAAGCAATCATCATTTCACTGAGGGTCTAGGAAGGGAATAAAAGGACTAGCCAGGAAAGGAACCAACATGCAAGACCTCCTTCACAGGGTTATAAGGGAAGAACTCTCTGCAGAGGTAATACTTGAAAATGAAGGCACACAGTGTCAAGCAAGGAGAAAACATTCCAGCTCCAAAGCACACAAAAGAGCTCCGTAGTCACAAAAAGTTTGACGCACTGCTGCACCTGCCTTTGTGTTACACTCACTCAGCAAAACCTCTATCCGGAATGAAGTCAAATCTTTGCCTTCTTTGTACTAACTATAGGGAAAGTTACTTCACAGGGCATAGGAAAATCATTTTATAAGTGAGGGTACCAACTCAACTGAGTCTACACTTCTCTGGTCAATATTATCTCCTACTCTCCCTGCAACCGTTATTTCCAAACTTGCCTCTCCTTCAAACTTTCTACCTGCCAACCTCTCACTCTCAACAAAGGAATTCGACCCCTCAGAGAGAAAACAGAAGTTTAGGAAGGGAACTCCCTCAACTCATATACTCCCCACTTAAAACACACTTGGGATGTATCCTTTTTGAAACAGGGGAATGAGTCTCCTACTCATTACACCTTGCTCAAAAATTTCTGTCCTCCCACCAGAGCTGGAACATTATTCTACCCATTTCTTCCTTGTGGATAGTACTCAGTTTCAACCTTTCTGTGCCTATCTCATGAGTGTTTATATTCACTTGGACGTGACAGCTCTCAAGAAAGACAAGACCTCCTAAATTGGATTTGCACAGAGATTATATGGGCTGCCATGAAAGATAGCTGCTCACCCCTGAAACTGTTTGTTCAATAATGAACTGGATGGTTACCAATAGGATTCAATGTAAGACTGTGAATTAGACCATTCACATGTTGGATGACTTCTCCCCTTAAGAAGTTCTGAGATTCAGGCTCGGTGCCTGTGGCTCAACGGGCTAAGGCGCCAGCTACGTACACCTGAGCTGGCGGGTTCGAATCCAGCCCCAGGGCCCGCCAAACAACAATGACGGCTGCAACCAAAAAATGGCCGGGCGTTGTGGCGGGCGCCTG
>CAUYON010019621.1:0-11267 GCA_963573935.1 Arctocebus calabarensis | reverse complement strand
TGACCTTCCCAGATCACATTTAACCTGCTGCCCCTTCTGACCTTCCTAGATCACATTTAACCTGCTGCCCCTTCTGACCTTCCCAGATCACATTTAACCTGCTGCCCCTTCTGACCTTCCTAGATCACATTTAACCTGCTGCCCCTTCTGACCTTCCCAGATCACATTTAACCTGCTGCCCCTGCTGACCCTCCAAGATCACATTTAACCTGCTGCCCCTTCTGACCTTCCCAGATCACATTTAACCGGCTGCCCCTTCTTTCCTCAAGCTCCTAGAGCAGGGGTCCTCAGTTCTGGCTGCATGTCAAATCACTTGGAACCTTGAAAATACACCACATGTGAGCGGGTCCCCTCTCCAGAGAATCTGATTGAGCTGCTATGGAACAGCACCCTAGATATGAGTGTGCTTTTAAAACCCTCCAGGTGAGTCTAATGTGCAGCCAGCACTGAGAACTAAACAACTCTTTTCCTCCATCAGGTAGAGTGGATCGCCCTGCTTCCCATTTCACTGAGAAAATCAAATCAGTGAGGAGAGAATGCTGCGGATGTCTGCTCACATCTGCGAGTGTGTCTGCGTGGAGTCTTCGCTTCTTCCACACGAAGACAAAACTTGTCCCTCCCAGCTCACCACTTCTCTAGCAACTAAGGACCTTGCTTTGGCATCTGTTCCCTTTTTCATAGCATCTCTACTATATCCTCTCATCTGCATCATTCCTACAACCATTCAAACATCTGATTTAAAAACAAAAAAATTTCCCCCCACCCCATATTTTTTCTTGATTTTTTTTTTTTTTTTTGCAGTTTTTGGGTGGGGTTGGGTTTGAACCCACCACCTCCAGCATATGGGGCCGGCGCCCTACTCCTTTGAGCCACAGGCACCATCCCCACACCATATCTTCTTTGGAACCTACCCTTTCTCTCTTCTCTTTGAAGGAAAACTCCTAAAAGTTTGTCTTTACTCAACACCCCTATTTATTCTCCCATTCTGCAATCCACCCCAATTATCATTTTGTCCTCTCCTGACAAACCCAGTGGTTAATTCTCAGCCTTCTTATTATATCTCTTAACAGCATTTGACAGTTATTCCCTTCCTTCTTGAAATACTTTCCTAGCCTCTAGGACTCTACTTTGTTCCCAGTTATCCAAACTTTGAAGTCTCCTGAGTGATTTCTTCTCATCTCCCTGATCTTTAAACATGACGTGCTCTAGGAACCATCCTTGGACGTCCTCCCTATCTGGACTCAGGCCCTGGGAGGGCTCATTCACTATGCTTCTGCCATCTATCTGCTGAGGACATTCACATGTTCATCTTCAACCCAGACCTGGTCCTTGAACTCCAAATTTCCATCTTCAACTACCTGTTTTCTAGATCTAGATGTGTTAAGTTCTACATGTTCAGAGCCAAGCTCCTGTTCCTCCCTGCTAATCGGCCTGCTCTTGCAGGAGCTCTAAAGGACTATGGAGTTTCTCTCTACTTGTCTCTCTCTCTCTTTTTTTTTAGAGATAAGGTCTCTTGCTGAGGGTGTAGCACAGTGGTTCAACTCCTGGGCTCAAGGGATTCTCCCACATCAGCCGCCCAAGTGGCTGGGAATATGGGTGCATGCCACCATGTTCAGCTAATTCTTTTTTTATTTTTACTTTTTGCAGAGTTGGGATCTTCCTATGTTTACCAGGCTGGTCTCAAACTCCTGGCCTCAAGTGATCTTCCTGCTTCTGTCTTCCAAAGTACTGGCATTACAGACACGAGTTACAGTGTCCAGCCAAGAACTGTCTTACAGCTGGTGTTGGCCAGGTGGAAATCCCCATGCAGGCATCATAGCTAGGGCATGCCTGGCCTCACCATCCCTTGATATGAGGGCCACAGGCCTTCTGAAGACTGCTTGTTAGAAGAAGGAACATAAATCTAGCTCATGTGTTAAAAACCTTGGATTAGGTAAAACAAAACACCATCATCAAAGCCATGCAGAATGGGGAGGCCAGTTTTTGGATGACCTTGGAGCACTTTTATAAGAAATGTGGCATCCCAAAGCCTCTGTGACTCAGAGAAACATATTGTGGGAACAACCTGGTAATCAACAACTCTGAGTTAGAAAATAAGTACAGTGAGAGTCTCAGTGCAAAATTAGCAAAACTTTAACCGACTACTTTAATTTATATTTTCATACTTACGTATGTATTGGAGTGATACATAATAAAAATCTGTCAAAAGAGCTTTCTCAATAAGTTTAAATTAAAATTAGAAGTAAAAAGAAAACATTGCATCATGGTTCTCTATGGTAGTGACACACAAAACAATGTGTACCGTCCCATGAAAGGAGGCTTAGACTTAATGAAATATGGCCATTAGGCCCAGTTGTATAAAAGCAAGACCCAATGGTTTAACAAAAACCTAAAAAATCTACATTATGAATTGCTTTTACCACCTTGAGCTCTTAACCAGAAGCTCAATATTCATCTATAATTATTTAATTACATTTCATAGTGAAATAACGTGGAAGATGTTTTGAAATAGCGCAAAGTTAAAAAACCTCAGTGTAATATGGATTCTATAATTCTCCACATAAATGATGTTACTAATAAAAGTTAATGAGGTAGAAATGTCATAACCGCCTCAGGTAGGAGGATGCTAGCCAGGTGGGAAAGTTTTTGTTTTCCAATTGTTTGTCTCCTTTTCTGTACTCTGACCAAAAGGAGAAGCAGTCATCTGTCTTCCCAGGCTGGAATATTTTTACTTTTCTTGTTTGGAAGCACTTGTTTAACATGGAAGTAGCAGCTAAACAACTCTAAGCTGACATAGTCTTCTAATTTTTACTTGACAAGCTTTGATTTCTTTTGTGACCACATAATACTCTTCTGAATGTTGCATCCTGTATGAACTACCAGAATTTGTGAGCCTAGGAAACACAAAGGCCCCTTACCTGTAAGTTCCCCTCCCTGCATTTCCCACCTAGGACATTGTGGTTTGTACCTACTTTGTAAGGAAGAAAAATCACTAATCGCTCTTGTGATCATAGCATTGTGTAAAATAACTAACTGCCCTACCCTCGTGATTCCCTCACCCCTTTAATTGCTATTTTTGTTTGTATAATAACGCTGGCTTGCCCCCCAGAAAGTTTTGTCCTATAAAAACCAGAGCCACAGACAACTCAGGGCTGCCCTACAAAACCCCACGTTGGGAGACTGAGGCAGTCACTGGCCAGCTCTTCAATAAAATGACTCCTCTTTTGACTTGTCTGGTGGTGTGATCTTTGAGAGACTCCTGGGCATAACAATCTTAAACTCCCAAACTCAAGCAATCCTCCCACCATGGCCTCCCAGAGTGCTAGGATTACAGGCATAAGCAACCATGCTTGGCCTTTCAATTATTTTTGTCATTCAGTTGTTTTTAATAGATAATATGAAAATTTGCAGGAGTCTTACACAATTCCTAATTGCAAAATTTGAACTTGATCTATGGAGTCTTACGTTTGAAGGAGCTAAGAAAATTTCATCCTAAAACATGATTCTTGACTTCGAAATAAGGATTATTTCGAATTAAAGGCTATTCATAATCAGGAAACTCTGAATGAAGACTTTCCTGTATCTTAAAGTGCATCTAGACTCCTTATCGCATGCTAATAATCCTGGCCCTAAGGTCATTTGAAGCATAATACCTGTCTCTGAGGTTAATCTGCTAGTTACTCTGTTTCCCCCAATCTATCCCCCACTTAGCAACCACTTTCCAGTTTTTCTCCCCCCTCCCTTCTAAAAGGCATCTTTAAAAGCCACTGATCACTGGGACTTTGGGAAATCATTCTTGTGGTTCCCCCCATGTGCATGGTATTTAGAAATAAATCTTTCTCTTATTAATCTACCATAACTGTGAGTTGATCTTTTCAGTGAACCAACCCAGGGGGAAAGGACAAGTTTCCCTGAAACCCCAACATGTTTCTCCTGGAATCTTCAGCCTATGCTTCACCATGCTGCATTCTGGTGAGTCCAGTTACCTGTACCCTTTTCAAAATCTTTGGGATGGTCAGTACATAGGTACATTGAAAATCAGCCCTTTTCTGTGGCATAATACTTCAAGATAGTTGAAATGCTCTGGAAACACTTTCTTATTTATCAGTCAATCCATATAGCAAGCAATGTCAACGCATGTGAATTCTGTCCTTTTTATATATGGCCTGTTAGTGATGAATGATGTGTGCTGTGCAGAGTGCATGATTTGGGAGAGGAACTGCAGGGACTGGTGGGGGAGGGCACAAGTGTGAAGGTTCCTACTTGACACTAGAATCTTTTTTTTTGAGACAGAGTCTCACAATGTCATCCTTGGTAGAGTGTTGTTGCAGTGGTCATTGTTGTTTAGCAAGCCCAAGCCAGGTTCCAACCCGCCAGCCCCGGTGTATGTGCCCAGTGCCCTAACCACTGAGCTATGGGGACTGAGCCTTGACACTAGAATTGACCTCACTTGGTGCCAGAATGGTCCTTCATCCTCTCATGCGTGTGTGGAAGTAGCATTGTGCCTCTCCCTTTTATGTAATTATTACTCAGTTAATGCCCAGGAGGATTTGCAAGCCCTTTACATCTCTGTGGATTTATTTTATTTCAGAGTGAAAGTGACTTTATGACCCAATTACCATTGGTGTGACTTACTGCACTAGGGAAGGAGTGGGGGGGGCAAGAAGACAAAGTCTGATTAATGTACAGCCATCTCTAGGATGACCACCATACATTCCTGCCCTAGAAAGGTGGATGGAACCTTTCTGTTCTATTGTTTATCAAAGCGCTGTGGCCTGGATGATAGTGCCATATTTTAACAGCTGAGTGTGTCAAGAGTGAAGGAGACGTTATGATACAGGTGCTAGAGTAATCAATATTTGGAAGCAATGAATATTTTGAGGCCAAAAGAAGTCGAACGTCAAATATAAAGAGAAATGACTATATGCCTAATTGCCTTGCTGCCACTCTTAAATTACACGGATATTGAAGCGAGGCTGAGTCAGCATTGACCTCAGAAATGGACCGAGGAGGCCGGCTCCTAATTAGGGCCATATTCCCAGAAGCCCGACAGCCGTTGCGTTCAGAGGAGCATGCGGCGCGACAGGCGGTGGCCCACAGAGAGCAGTAGCCGCCGCGGGAGTGATGACCTTGCCTACCTGCACCCTCTGCCTACCTGGAGCGTTTTTGCAGCGCCGGGTTCAGAACCACCGGGGCGGACAGCTCCCTGGCGCCGGGCGCACACTGCGGCGGACAGAGCTGGGTGGGTCCGAGCTGGTCCACGGACTCGGGCGCCAGGAAGGACCCGCTGAACAGCCCCCTTCCCCATGCCCCCGTTTCCTCCCTCCCGACCTGGAGAGGCAGCGCGGGGTCTGCTGGTGGCGGTCCTGGGCGACGCGTCCCGCAGGAGGGGACTGACCGGAGCCGCCTACTGCGCTCCACCTTCCCACCAGCCTGGGTCGTTCGCCCCGCCCCTCCCCGCCGGGGAGGACGCGGACGTCCCCGGCGCAGGCCCCGCCCCACTCTCCCGGCTGCCGCCCGGGCCGATCTCCCGATTGGCCGACGGGCTGGAGGTGCGAGGGGGCGGAGCTTGCGCCTGGGCAGGTCGGCCGCCGAGCGCTGGGTGCTGCGTCCCAGAGCGCGGGGACGCGGCGGGCCCGGCGCTGGCTGGCGGCGAGGAGACACGGCGGCGGCGCCTGTTTCTCGGGCGCAGCTTCTACCTCCGCCCGCGCGGCTGGCTTCCCGCCGCGGCCCGCAGTCTGCGGCGCTCGAGCTCCGAAGGCGCTTCCCCGGGCGCTGGGCCCGAGGCGGCCAAGACGGCGGGCCGGCCGGGCGCGGGGCGGCGGGCGCTGTGCTGCGGGCTGCGCTGGTGGGGGGCGGCGGGCCGCGGCGCGGGCCCGGGGCCCGGCGCGTGCGGCTGGGAGGCGCTGTGGGGGGCCGGCGCGCGGGCGACGGCCGGGGCCATGGCCGAGGGCGGCGGGGGCGCGCGGAGGAGGGCGCCGGCGCTGCTCGAGGCGGCCCGCGCGCGCTACGAGAGCCTGCACATCTCGGACGACGTGTTCGGCGAGTCGGGGCCGGACAGCGGCGGGAACCCGTTCTACAGTACCTCGGCCGCCTCGCGCTCTTCCTCCGCTGCCTCCTCGGACGACGAGCGGGAGCGCCCCGCCCCCACCGGGGCCCCCGCCGTCCCGCCGCTGCTCGGCGCCCCGGACGCGCAGGAGCCGGAGGAGGACGAAGCCGGCGCGGGCTGGAGCGCCGCGCTGCGGGACCGCCTGCCGCCGCGCTTCGAGGACACCGGCGGTAAGGGGCGGCGGCGGTGTGGGCTGTGAGGGCCTGGGGCGCTGCGGCCCGGAGGAGAGACGAGTGCAGGGGCGGACGAGTCCCAGGTGCTTGGGGGGCAGCTGTGCCTTCAGGAAACAGACGAGGTTTCCCAACGGAGATGTAAAGTCCGAATTTAGTCTGCGGTCGGGGGCTGCAGCAGGATCAGGGGAAGGGATAAGCTGAGGCCGTGGCCAGCACTTTGCCAGGGACAAATTGAGGGGCCTTCCTTCAATTGCTGGGAGTGTTCTGCGCTGCAATCCAGTGATACCTGTGGGGTCTGACTTTAGCGGCGGCTTAAAGTTAGGCTGTTCTAGTTGAGAGGGTTCTGAAAGTCTGACTTGGCTAAGGGGGTGGGGTGGGGAGGCTTTGCAGGGATGGCTCCAGAGCAAGTCTTACCCAGGTGGTGGGTGAGGCACGAGGCAGTCTAACCAAGGGAGAGGCCGCCATTCGTGGCGTCGTTATGCAACTTCGTGTTTTCTTGCTTGTCTAAGAAACTTTCTTCTGTTGGAGGAAAGTGAGACTCTTATCTCAAAAACAAACAAACAAACAAACATAGAAGAGTGAAGGAACGCTTTCAGCAGTTAAGGTGCCTGCCCTTCCACCCCGAGGTACCGTGCCCTGTGTTCTACTTTCCACTGTGGTATCAGACAAGCCCCAGATAACCTGGGGAACGTGGCCATAGTGCAGACAGCAGGCCCCACTTCTTCTTTGCTGCTCTTTTTGTGGCAGTTGGCTTTCATATGATCATATTCACTCTGCTGAAGCAGTGTCACATTTGAAAGATGGAGACCAGCCATTTCCAGCTGCTTCTGGTGCTGTTTTCCTTGTTCCACGGCCTTCTGTAGCAGGCCCTTGTTGCTGCACACCATGTTCCTCCTGGAGGTGCTCACACACAGCCTGTGTTGAAGAAGGCCAGGGAGTGGCCTTGTGTGCTTGCTGGGGCTTTTCTTCTACCACTCAAGAACCCGTCACATAGGCAAGGAGGCCCAAGGGACCTCTGGCTGATGCCAGAATTTGGTTCTGGACATCATGCCGCAGCCAGCTGGGAGGCTGGCAGGTCTGTACGGACTGTCAGTAGGGAGTAGTTTGCAGACCTCTGGCAGGGTGCCATGTAGATGTACAGAGCTACAGCTGGGATTGCAAAGTTGGAGTTGGCTGTGCAGTGCTATGGTGGGTACATTTTACAGCATGTGCATTAGGGCTGTGGGTAAGAGTTTGGGAATTTTCAAAATTATTCACTCTATATAGAGTCCTTTTATATCACCATGCATTTTCCAGGCTGTCATTAAGTTCTTCCTCCTCTGGACACTGTTTTCCATATTGTCTGCTTAAGAATTATACAGGTCCAGAGCCCTGGTTTGACAGATTTGATGCTGTGAGAATCTGTGGTCCAATTTCAGTCTTGGAACATATGAATGAGATACAAGTCCACCTGGGAGAACATGGCAGGTCTCCCTTTATCTTAAGGCAACGTAGGGAGTGCTAGGTTAAGCCTAGTTGTGAGTAAGAACCATGAACGTGCTGGTGTGAGAGGGATGAGCACGCTGATGTGCACTTTACAGCAATCTTATATTTTTTGTAACCTTTATTGTTGCAGGTTTTTTGTTTTTTTTTTTGGCCAGGGCTGGGTTTGAACCTGCCACCTCCAATATATGGGGCCGGCGCCCTACTCCTTGAGCCACAGGTGCTGCCCTTTTTTGGTAACCTTTAAATGGGAGAAATTTTGCAGCAGAGCCGTTTAATCTAGGCACTGCTGCACCTATGGTCATGAAGAGCAGTATGGGTCATGAAGAGCAATATCATGTGTCATTTGGTATTAGATTTAAATTTTGCTTCCCATGGAATACCTACAGAGTGCACACCAGGGCCTGAGGGTCACAGTCAAGCCCTTTACACAAGAGCATTAGTGGTTATGTGTTTTTATGCTCAGTTCTGTTTTCTGTTCTATGTGGAAGGTTGCCTTTTATTTCTAGTTCTAATTTAGAATTTACTCTTTGCATACCTCTTCCAGAGGGAAATTTGGGGTGAGAGAATGGAGAGATGAGGTTGATGGCTTTTTAGATTTGAATTCAGATTTCCCTGAATCAATGGAACACTATTTAAGGGGGCTGAAAAATGGATGCAGAAGTATGGGGTTGGCCAGAGAAAACCTTTGCTTCTGCCAGTGTGGGGAGAGAGGAGTGTGTTCACCTGTCAGCTGTACTCTAGCCATTCTGAGGGCCCAGAGGTTTAGCTGCAAGGTTTATCAGAGGACATTATCTAAGATACTCCCACAGCCATGCCTTCTCTACTGGCAAAGAATGCAGCCTGGATCTCTCTTCCATCTTTGTTCCCCAGTTTATTAACAAATCTCACTGGGTGGGCGGGTTGGTGTGGGGAGGAAAGCATGATGGCATTTCTATCTGTAATTAGGCTTTATAGTAGAAAATCTATAATCCAGATAGTTGCTGTTGCTGGAACCAAAGGAGGAAAGCATAGGATTCTAGACTTACAGAGGAAGCTTACTGCTATGTAAACAGTGTACATGGATGTACGTGGTGTGTATTTATGGAAATGTGCATGTTAGTAAATGTGTATATGTAACTGTGCCATGTAAATGTGTATTGCTTATGCTAGTTTGGGCTAAGTAGAGTTTTAATTTTTTTCTAATCAGAAAGAGATTATAACTACTGTCTCTGAGCTCTCTGTGTTTTGACCTAGAGTGGAATTGCCATATGACCCCTCTTGTGGAGGGAGTGCCCACAGTAGGGGTGCATCTGGCCCAGCTGTGAGGCAGCAGGGAGGGGAGTAGTTGCCCTGTGCCAGCCCTACCTGCAGCATTTCTATACTTGAGGCTGGGAATCCCAACCCTACTTCAGACTGTGGAGTGTTCCCAGCCCCTTCTGTTTTTCAGCATATTTAGCTTCCTACATCAACAATTACTGGTGGAGAGGGGCCTCTCCCTCTGTCTACTCTCTCACTTCCCCCAGGTTCTGGCTGTCCTCTGGTGTGGACCCCTTGGGGCGACTTAAATACCTTGTGCTTTAAGGGCTGGCTTGACAGGCCTTAAACCTTGCATGGATGGTGAGTCAGTCTCCCAGAAGCCAAAATGATTACTAGGAGTGAAGAGCCTGCAATGCTTTTAATCAGACTAGCAGCTTATCCCCCTAAAATAATTCCTCAGCCTGTCAGCCACACCTATCCCAGCACAGCAGGGGAGCTCACTCTTTGCAAACAGCACATGCCAGGCTGCTTTTTGAGTCTGCCCTTTTGGTTTCTTATTCTAGGCAGTCTTGTGATTCAGAGGAGGCAAAGGAACTGACAGATTCACAGATGTTCAAGGACTCTGTCTGGTTGGCTCTGTTAGACCTTTGTCGTGACTGGCTGGGATCTGAGCTGTTCACTCTTAGGGATTGGACTTCATAGAAGAGCTTTATTTTGTTGTTTGGTTTTTTTTGTTTTTGTTTTTGCTTTTTTGCCCATGTACCATGTTAGGAACCCTCTAATCAGTTATTCAGGGGGAGGCATGACCTTGAGAAGCTGCAGAGGAACATGTGGCATCAGAGATTAACATCATTGCATTTTATCTTTGAGTTTGTTGTTGATTTGTGTGGTTTAAAGTCATTTTGACAAGTAAGAAGAGAAAAATCTTTCTCTGCCAGGTGGGAGTGTGAGCAGTGGCTCCTATCTTTACCTCTGTGCCAGGTTCTGTGGCTCTAGGAAGATCTTTACAGCTTGGTGAGCTAAGGAAATGCTGCGGGGTGATTAAGCTCAGGCCTGTGTCATCTTGCGGGGACCACACAGAATTCTGAGAAGGGAATTCCTGGGAGAGCTGTTTCACTCTGTCCCCAGAGTCTTCTCCTGTGGAGGTGAAACTTGAGCTGCTGCTGTTGCTAACAGCCTGCAGTTCTCATTTGCCGTTCTCTTTTTGTGTATATCACACTTAATCTTCTGCTGACTCTTAGCAGAGTGGCTGCTGTCTCCACTTTACGGAGGAAAGACAGGTGTGTATTTCGTCTGAGTGTGGGGATGATCACCTGCTTAAGTGATCATTGTCCAACTTGTCAGACTCAGTCAGGAAAGGTAATGCTTGTTTTTTTTTTTGTTTTAAGCTAGAACTTTTTTTAAGTCAAAAATATTGATTTTCATAGTTAAAAATGAATTGCTTTTACCTTTGTAGGGGGGAGGGTGTATGGTTCTGTGAGTTTTAACACATGAATGGATTGTGTAATCAACACTGCCATCAGGATACAGAAGAGACAAATTTAGAATTTTTATCTAGCTCTTATTTAGCTCCCCCTGCCAGTAGGAGCTTAGAGCTGTTTTCTAGGAGGTAGGGCTTTGAATACACTGGAACAAAATGGTTTAAGGAAAGTCTAGTTCTCAGTTTTAGAGTCTGAAACTTACCTTTATTTTTAAAAAATGTGATTTTTTTTTTTTACTGGGGATTCATTGAGGGTACAAGAAACCAGGTTACACTGATTGCATTTGTTGGGTAAAGTCCCTCTTATATTCGTTTTGCCCCCAAAAGGTGTGGCACACACCAAGACCCCACCCCGTTCCCCCCTTCCCTCTCTCTCCATTTCCTTTCCCCACCCCTCATTCTTTCTCTTTCTGCTCTCCCCCCTTCCCCCACCCCCACCACGTTATTAATTGTCCTCATATCAAAATTGAGTACATGGGATTCATGCTTCTCCATTATTGTGATGCTTTACTAAGAATAATGTGTTCCACTTCCACCCAGGTTAATACAAAGGCTGTAAAGACAGCCTTTTTTAATGGCTGAATAGTATTCCATAGTGTACATATACCATACACTAATCCATTGTTAATCCATTCCTGGATTGGTGGGCATTTAGGCTGTTTCCACATTTTGGCGATTGTAAATTGAGCTGCAATAAACAGTCTAGTGCAAGTGTCCTTATGATAAAAGGATTTTTTTCCTTCTGGGTAGATGCCCAGTAATGGGATTGCAGGATCAAATGGGA
>CAUYON010019619.1:0-50976 GCA_963573935.1 Arctocebus calabarensis | reverse complement strand
AAAAAAAATCATATAGTTTACTTGAGAAAAATGTCTTGCCCTTTTTACCACTGGGGAGGTTATGTGAGTCATTAGATTCTTGAATTAATATAAGGAATATTTGGTTTATGTTGTTCCTACAATAGATTCAAATCAACAGATTCATGAATACCCTTTTACTCCAGGCCAGGAGAAATGGCGTTCCAATGTAACATAGTTAAATTGAGTGGAATTTGTTCTTACTAAGTTTAGAGCACATCATATGTGTGATAATGTGTCTGACTAGCTCTGACGTGACAGGGCCCAGTGGGCCAGTGCATGGAAAGAAAGCTGCAAGCTTCTGCCACGGAAAAGGACAATAGGCAGTTATATCCCTGCAAGCAGCCTACAGCCGGCCTTGCAACTGACGTGTCGCACTTTGACTGTGGGTGGGGCTTTCTCCAAGAGAAGAAATATCCCCCCACCTACACCCACAGTCACCCCAATCACAGAATGTCTCTCAGCAGCAATGAGTAGCAGAACAAAATAACCAACACACAAGGTCAGCAGCAGCAAAACAAGAAGAGGTCCTGCCTTATTCCAGGAGCTTGCTAACATGCAAGTCAAGGGCAGAGACATCCCACTGAGCGCAATGCAGCTTTGACTCTAAACATGGTCTGCTGAGCTGTTACCGTGGGGCACCATGGGCCACCGAAGCTTCCTATCCACATCCTCCTCGGTGCAAGCAGAGGCCCACGGCGGGAAAGGTAAAGAGAAAGCAGTAAGAAACCCCTCCCGGCAACAGGGGCTCTCAGAAGAGCAGAGACCAGCCAAGGTCAGCATCTTTCAAGCACAAACAGTAAATTGCATCTGGGGTGTCCCCTAGGAGACACCTCAGCTGAGTAGACTGAACTTGAAACCAAGCAGCAAGAACAATGAAAAATTCAAAGGAAAAATAGAACTCAAGGCCTCCCGCAAGTCCCCTCACCTACTTCCAGAAAAGCCGATGGAAGTGTCTCCTGGTGTGGCTTGAAGGGAAAGAGCAATCCTTCTCTTATACCAGGCAAGGATTCGCTTATACCAAATCAGAGCAAACAGAACATCCGGACAGTCTCCGACTAGGTTTGGCTATGATTTTTTTTAAATGAAATATCAAGCTTGCATTAGTTTTTTTTTTTTTTGGAAAAGAATGAGAAGAACCAGTAGAACTCATGGAGCAAAAAGTTGAGTGGTAATGACCAGGGGCTGTTTGAGGAGGAGAGAGGTTTGGGGAGACTTTGTTCAAAGGATACAAAATTTCTGTTAGGCAGAAAATTACCCTTAGGAGAGGTAAGTTCAGGAGATTTGTTGGATAATGTGTTGATTATATTTAACAACAATGCAATGCATTGTATGCTTGAAAGTTGTTGAGTAGAGATTTTAAGTGTTCTCACCACAAAAAAATTTAAAAAAGAAAAGAAGTGTGTAAGGTAATGGGTTTGTGAATTTGCTTGCTTTAGCTAGTGCACAATGCATACGTGTGTTGCACACCTTACATATCTACCATGTTTATTTTTATTTTTATTTTTTTTGTAGAGACAGAGTCTCACTTTGTCACCCTTGGTGGAGTGCCGTGCAGTCACAGCTCACAGCAACCTCCAGCTTCTGGGCTTAGGCGATTCTTTTGCCTCAGCCTCCCGAGTAGCTGGGACTACAGGCACCCATCACAACGCCCGGCTATTTTTTGATGCAGTTTGGCCAGGGCCGGGTTTGAACCCACCACCCTCGGTATGTGGGGATGGCGCCCTACTCCCTGAGCCACAGGCGCCACCCTCTACCATGTTTATTTTTGAGTTAAAAAATAAATGAAACTAAAACTTGAAAAGAAAGGAACTCTGCATGTTGTGTTCATTAACTATTGCTACTTTGCACAGCGACATAGAATTCAGGGGCTTCAAACAACATTTATTATTTTCACACATCTGTGGTGTGTCCAGGGGTCAGGACAAGCTCATTTAGGACATCTCTGCTTTCTGTGTCTCTCAGCCTTGTCCTGAAATCTGTGGGAGAAGGTTTTCTCATGGTGATGGCAAAGGTGCCAGAGGGCAAATATAAACACACGAGGCCTCTTAACGCCGAGACTCAAACTAGTAGGACCGTTATTTCTGTACACAGCCATGGCCAAACCCATGGAAAGTCAAGGAGCCAGGGAAAATACACTACCCCTTTAGAGAGATAAATTGCAACGTGACACAGCAAAGAGCAGGAATTAAAGTCTAGAGAAAAGAATTGGGCCAACAGAGCAAACCCCCCCATGTGCAGAGGCAGAAGTTCCAGTCGGGACGAAAGCCTTATTATGCAAGGGACAAAAGTGAAAATTCCTCTCTTGTCTTTTTTGCTATAGGAAAAACTGCAATGTCATTAATCAAGTGAAACAGATGATCAACCATACAATGATCAAACCACATAATGAAACAAAAAGCCAGATCATGGTCCTTGAAAAGCCAAATTGAGGAGGGAAACACCACTGCTCCATAGCTTATAAACACATTTTGATGTTGCTGAAAATCAAATGACTGGGACAGAGGAAAAGCTCGGGGGTATCACAGGGGACGCAGAGGGTGAGGGCAACCGAGAACCTCAATCACGGCAAGGGATCATCTGAAAGGAAAGTGCTTCACAACCAGCTCCACTTTGAGAACTTCCGGCAGGACACCAGTCAGCCCCGCTCGTGCCTGGACACTTGCTCTGACCAGGAATCGAGGAGAACCATTGTCAGGCTTGGAATCCAAGACACAGTGGGGGTAACTGGCAGCTTCCTCCTGGACCACACAGTTGACCTCAGCAAGGAGCCTCTTTTCTTCTTCAGAAAAGTAATGAAACTGTTACTAAGCAACACACATGTGGTTGCATTAAACCCATAAATCTGGAGAAATAATCAGAGGAAAAGAATGAGATTTGGTTCAAGGATGGTCTACCCTCAGAAAAATGGAACATACTCTTCCCATTCTCTGGCCTCCAGTTCTCCAAGGCCAGAAATCATTGTTTTTATGTGAAATGCCATTTCCCAGGAGAATATGTTCGAAATTAACTAGCTGGCCAACTTTGGAACACAACCCATTTTCAAATTGAGACTGCCCGAGACTGATCAGATTAGTTATCCTGTAAATATTATGCATAAGTAATAGGGATAAACATAACTAGAAAAATACCAAAAATGTTAACAGTGGTTAATTTCTGCAGTATTAGGTACAGTTGGTGTTGCTTTTCCAGTTTCTACTTTTCTGTGCTTTTCAAGTTTGCTAAAATATACCTGTAATGCATAGGCAATCAAAGAGGATCAAGGTTTGATTTTTAATAATTTATACAGATGTTAGGTGGATTATTTTTATTGTGATGACAGCCTGACCTGCCTAATTATTTCAATTTTGACTTTAAAAGCTAGCTAGGTCACCAAAGTATGAGCTCCCGTCCAAAGAACTTACTGCATTTTAAATATAAGAACTTGATTTTATCAGTGAATCTATTAGTGAGAGACTGAAAGATTAATTCACTTTGACCAAGCTTTTAAGCAACCGATTTTTAAACAAGAAGCCCAACATACTAAACTGTAGTGAAGGAGCACGCTGTCCATGGGACGAGAGGACACGTCCAGACGTGAGGCCTAGGCAGGAATGGACTTGGAATTAGTGAGGATTAAGTTGGGTCACTTGCTACAGAAAACTCAGATTCATAGCAGTTTGAACGCCAAGGCTTTATTCTCCTGTGCACAAATCCAGTGGTCTGCAGTTCAAAATCATCAGAGATTCCTCCCAGGTAGCTGCTCCTCGTCTGCGCCTCGAGGGACACTTCCGTCAACGTGGAGCTCCGGCTGCTGTTTCACATCACAACCACAGGAAAGAGGAGAGAGAAGGAGAAGGCTAGACAATCTCCCCTTAAGGGCACTTCCAAAAGTTGCTATGTCACTGTGGTCAGATACCATTGGTCCACATCCAGCCAGATGTCCATCTCTGGCCACCAGGGGGCCTTGGGACAGGAAGTCTTTACTCTATGCGGGTCCTGGAGAAAACAGCTATTGGATCAGTAGAAATCTCTGCCACATATCGTGGAAAAGAAATAGCATAAAACCCATGGGATGGAAGGGTGCTCACTTGGTCCATCTTCCCCTCTATATTAAGGGGAATTTCATCTTAAAAACAAACACCATTATGTCCAAATAAAAACGTAAGTGAGTGCAAATATCAATCTCCAGATGACACAGACATCAGCTCTTCTTTCTCTGGGTTACCTACTATTTACTACAGACTTCCAACAGTAAAGCCTCACCTGCCAACATGTGGTAATTCCCAAGATAGTAACTCCTTTGATATTACTTTTACTTTGAGCATCTTTTTTACAGATTCAGTATGAGAAGCACTCTTACCCAGTAGGTTGTTTTGAAATCACTGTGTAGGTTAGATTAAAGCCCATCCACATAAGGAGAAGATTTCAGCGCAGATACGGAGTTGACTGAGTGCTCGGAGTGGAGGGGGGTGGGAGAAGAGGCTCGCGGAATGTTTGAGAGCTGTTGTTTCTTGCCTACCTGCTGCAGACATCAGCTCTAAACAGAAATCTTTGCTCCGCTGTCTTTGCCTCAGCAGGGCATTTTTCTAAAGTGGGCAGGCTCTGAGATAGTCCTCCTTCATTTCCCTGGGTAAATGGGCTTGAGTCTATGGATGCTATGGCCCTTTGCAATCTCCAGGCTTCTCACTCCTGATGCCAAGCCCCCTAAACACCTAGCCAGGTCAGCCTGACCCTCCCAATTCACCTGCTATCTAAAGACACCCTCCTCCTCCACGCTCCGTAAGTAGTCAGAAGTCCCAACCAAGATTGTCAGCCATGAAGAGCACACGACTGAAATGCAGTGTCCCCCGTCTGGTCTTCTACCTGGACGTTCTAGTTTCCTGTTTGGATGACTACTTCAGCGAGAAGTAAGGACAGGGAGGAGAGAGTGGAGCAGAGGAGCAAGAAGAGAAATGGGCTGATGAACAAGGAAGGTGTGGAGATGTTCCATCATCAGGATGGCCGAGCACACACACCATGCCCTCTTTTTTTTTTTTGTTATTGAATCATAGCTGTGTACATTAGTTCAATCATGGGGTACAGTGTGAGGGCTTCGCATACAATCTGAGATATTTTTATCAACCTGATTGACACAACATTCATGAGATTTTCTCAATTACTATGTGAAAACATTTTTGATCCGTATTTAGAAGTTTTCTCCTGACCCTTCAAATATGTACCACACATGTGACCTCACCCTTTGTCCCATCTCCCCCCACCCTCTCCCTCCCCTTTCCTCCCTCTCCCCTTTCTCTTGAAACTGTATTTTCCATGCATCAACAATCCCAAATTACTTTTATGTTTGTTAGGTTTTTTGAGTCTTACCACTGATTTATAAGATAAAATCCTATTAATCTAGGAACGATGTATGTCAAGGTCACTTCCGACTGTACATCTTCTAGAATAGTATTTAACGGTTAGTAATACCCGGCGAGATATTGGTTGACAGATCATCTAAAGATTTATACATTTTAAGGGTATATTCATCAAAGTAAATTTAAAACTAATAGATGCAAACTTCTAATAAGTAAACAAATCCTCACTCTCTGGGTAAACAGTGTCCTAATGTCTACCAAGCTCTTCCCCTGATTTGTCACTGTTTATAACAGCTTGGTAGGAAAAGTTTTCATCTCCCTGCAGAATTGTGTGTGAATAAACTGCATGTCTACAAAATTGTGCGTGGGTGTGTGTGTATATCTGTAAGGTGTTAAGAAGTTATTTATGGAAGAAAGATTTTTCACCTCTCATCCTAGGGAACCAAAGTCAAGGAACAGTCTGTCTCAGTGTGTGTTCCCAGGAGTCATGAATAAGTTCAGTTTTCATAAATCAAATAAAATTGAAATACAACATAAACTCCCTATTTTAAAAAAGAATTATGGCAAATGCTTTAGGAATGATATTAGTTACCTCTTTTCCTATGCTTCCTATGATGGAATTATTTTAATGTCAGCAATTCTTAAAGAAAATCAATCTCCTTACAACTGTGTCCAAAGACACATACTTTAGAACCTCAGTAAGCTGACCACCCAAGGGATTATAACAAACTGGTCAGCATATGGAGGTGGTCAACATAAGGAATGAGGCCTGCTGTGCTGATATGGACATGTGGAGGTCCAGTCTATGAAAATTAGCTCAGCTTAAGGAGGTGGTCAATTAGGGAGGTGGTCTGCTATGGAGGTTCTAGGATTGATGGGCTGAGGAAAGCATTCACGCATGCTGTCATTAACTTCAATAATTTCTTTAAAAATATTTTTAAGTCAAATTGTGGCTATTTTTAAGAAAAGCTCTGACTTCACACAGCACAGTATGTCCATATAGCAAAACTGCATTTGTATCCCATCAATATATGCAAATAAAAAATAAATAAATTTTTAAACAAGAAAAATAGTTGGCCAGGCGCAGTGGCTCATGCCTATAATCTTAGCACTCTGGGAGGCTGAGGGGGGAGGATCCCTGAGCTCAGGAGTTTGAGGTCAACCTGAGCAAGAGTGAGACCCCATCTCTAATAAAAATAGGGGGAAAAAAACTAGATGGGCATCGTCATGGGTGCCTGTAGTCCCATCACGTGGGAGGCTGAGGCAAAAAGATCACTTGAACACAAGAGTTTGAGGTTGCTGTGAGCTATGATGAGGCCATGACACTCTACCCAGGGTGTCAGAGTGAGATTCTGTCTTAAAAAATAAACAAAAAATAATGTTCTTATCATTAATCAATAAAGATGAAGACTAAGTCAAAAATTTAAAGATTTCCTCCAAATGTATGTATTTTTTTTTGAAACTCTGGGGTGGGGGAGATAATTCCAATCATGCATCCGTAGCAAACAAGAGTTTTAGACACATTATCTGGAGAGACATCACAGGGCCTACTCAAGCCTTTCTCCATCTGCTCGGCCACATTTTTCTAAAACCTCCACTGTAAGAGTTCTTATTTAGGACAAAGACTGCGTGTAGAAGGCCAATGTTAGCACCCACCAGCTTTCCTGGGAGGAGCAGCACACATCAGCAGAGGATTATCAAACAAGCCGGATGGAAAGATTAGAGCTGACCCTCCAGAAAATGACTCACAGCATACATCGGTGTCAGCACGGTCATCATACAGCACGGTCAGCATGACTATTCCCAGAGCACAGCATGGTATCGGAAATATACTCTAAGCTTAATCGTTTTTAAATTAATGATTAGCAAAAGTTACATGGATCTAGGCAAGGGCATAATAGTGGAACTCACTGAGGCAACAGCAAGGCTCTGGGTACAAGGGGAGGGTGATGGCTAAGCTGTGAAAACAAGGAGATGGTAAAACAAGCGACTTCAACAACACAGACGTTTGTTTCTCTCTCACCTAACTCTGGAGGCAGCTGGGCAGCTTTCCTTTCCAAACGTCCTCCGTGGCCTCAGGTCTCTTCCGTTTTGTTGTATCCCTGTCCTCTTGAACTTGGTGGTCATCTGGGAAGCTGAGTCATGGATATGAACACAGTCCACATCTTACGCTAAGGGAAGCGGGGAGAGAAAGGAAGGAGCATATTTTCTTATTTAAAGGTCACAGTCTTTTGGAAATGGCACATGAGACTTCCACTTTCATCCGTTGACGATGTCTGATCATCACAGAAGCTGAGGAATCTCATCTCAAGGGGGTGATTAGGTGCCGTCAAAGCTCATTTCTGTAGAAGAGGCAGGAATGGCTGAGATCCAGGAGTAGATACCTAACAGGCAAGCAAGGTGGGGAACAGGCTGTGAAAGACCAGTGGTTTCCACTTTTCCCTGAGGCTTGTCTCCAGCACGGCCAACAGGGCCTGTGTAGCCATCACCTTGGCCATGGGCTGTGGGTCCTGCTGTTCCTGAGACAATCCCCCATGACAGCGTCCGTTTAACTGAAGTTGACTGTTCCGGAAAAGCAAAGGCATTGTTGAAAACTTCAGCACAGCACTGTTCCTAATTTCTTTTCTTTTCTTTCTTTTTGCTTTCTTTCTTTTTTCTTTTTCTTTTTTTTTCTTTTTCTTTCTTTTTTTTTTTGGCCTTTTAAAGAAACAGTCTTGACGTTAGAATTCTGAAAATGAAGTAAACACTCTAGTCAGTTTTTTTTTTCCATTTACTCACATTTGAGAGAGTTAGCTGCCAAGCTAAAAGTCACTAATGTATTCTCCCCACTCCAAATACATCAAAGAAAGAATGAAAAGATACTGAAAGTAAAGTTTTCAAAGCTTTTTCTTTCTCTTCCTTTTTTTTCAAGCTGGCTATTTAATGGAAATGACGACAGCGTAGTCCATAGATTATCCTTATTTAAGAAGGGGGGGGGATCCAGTTGATGCTTTGTAAAGAGTAACTTCTCGACTTCCAAGTACTTTTAATCCAGGTGCTTGAGAAAGGTGATGCTCTGGGTTACTGCTTTTAAGACAGAAGTCTGTACTGGAATGTGGGAGCTGCCTAAATGCCAGGGAAATGTAACTCTGCTGAGGCTTTGCTGAGAAACGTCTTAACCTTCTTAGTAGCCGACACTGGGCACCATTACTATTCACACTTTCATCTTTTTTAATGTATTCTTCCTTTAAACTTGTCAGTTTCAATCTGGGGGAAAAAAAATCTCATCCCACTGGGATTGCCAGTCAGATTTTTATTCGTGAAGAAAGTTTTCTTCTGTTATTTGGCAAGGCCTGGCCTTCACCCCACTACCCTAGTGGCACATTTGCGCCTGGCCCAGCAGCTGGCAGACACCTGCTGTCTTCCTTAGGACTTGCTGAGAGCTCGACGTGCTCAAGTGGGTGGTGATGGAGAAACGAGGAGGTTCTCGATGTCTGGGGTCCACCTCGGGCTCTCTTTGTTTGCCTCATGCTACAGATTCAACTCAAAACGTGCCTGAGAAGTCATTTCAACTTGGACTTAACTGGAGGGTAGGTGTGACAGTGCTCACAACCTTCTCCTAGTCTTCAAGTGACAAAGAGCGTCCACAGGAAGAATTCATACTCATTTTCTCCTGCACCATAACAAATGACTGCAAACTTAGTGCCTTAAAGGATGGATTTATTATCTCACAGTTCTGCAGGCTGGAAGTCCTCGTGACTGGCTGAACTCTCCACCAGGAAGCTTTGAAAATCAGCTTCTAAGGTTGTTGGCAGAGTCCAGCTTCCTGCAGCCATCAGCCACTCTTGTCCCCTGGTTGTCAGCTGGGGGCTGAAAAGCTTTTCTGGTCCCTGAGCCTGGAGCCCTCTGACTCTGAGCGGACCCAACTGTCTCCCATGAATTCTGACTTCTCTGCACACTTCTCTGGCTGGAGCTGGAGAAAGCTCTCTAAGGACTCCTGGAATAAAACTGGGCCCATAATCTCCGCATTTAAGGTCCGTAACCTTAATGACACCTGTAAAGTCCCCTTTACCATGTAGTGTCACATACTCACAAGTACCAGGGATGAGAGTGTAAATCTTTGAGGACTGCCCTGCCTGGCACGGGGCTGACTGCAGGTAATAGAGCACACAGCATGCTGTCTCCTACGCTGGAAAGGTCTATTTACCTAGTCATGGGGAGATGTGGGAGGGAGGAGGGCAGAGTGATGGCAATCAGACCATCCAGTGACTTTCTACCCGTGTGCCGCGAGAGGATCCTAGGTGTGCTGTGAACAATGATAAAGATCATTAATTAAATTATTTTTGAAAGACGTTCAAAGCACAGTGATTATATTTCTTTTTTAACTCTATTTTACTGATCGACATAATTTAAGTGTGCCGCAAGGTAAAAACAAAGTTGAACAATGCTGATCTTCCTAAATCCCAGGCTGAAAGGAAACCCAGAATGGGTGAGACGAGCTGTTTACACCTGGCCAATTATTGTTGTAAAATGGAAAAAACCTCACATGCGGATGGTCAGATCTACTTTGAGGCAGGCCAGAACTTCAATGTTTACATGTGTTTTGTTTTGTCATCTCTTTATTTAACTACACAATGAGTTAGTTATTCTGTCAGTTAACCACAAGCAGGTTGTTAGGACACTCATCTATTTATCATCCTCCACCTTTACAAAGGATGGAAGTAGCCTGCAATGAGGAGGCACAATGAAGTAGGCATGACAACAACAATCATAAATCAAGGGAAGCCTTGGAGATACACAACTATCAATCAAACATTAAATATCAGGTGACTCATAAATACAATCTATGATGTTTAGATATTGGGGGCTAAGTTGAACGTGACATTAAGGTTCATGCTACCAGTAAGAGAAAATGAACTTCGAAGCATTCTTTTAATATAAAAGGCAAAGGAATGTGACTTTTAGAGAAAATAAAGCATGGAAGATATACCCTGCAATCCTTTTATTCAAAATTGGGCCCACTTAGCAGTTACCCATGGACTTGTCTTTTCTCAAACTCTAGGACAACCTCGATTCCTAGGGTAAAAGAAGACACATGCTGATTGTCACAAGTCTTGGTTGTGAGACACAAAGCGATCAAAATCAATGCAAAGAAGTAAATCTTCCACCTGAAATCCTCTCCTGTGCTCCCTTTCCATCAGGGGCAGTCCCTGTTATAAGTGGCTCTGTGGCAGGGACCCCGTCCAGCAACCCTCTCTGGCACTGAAGGGGCCAGATGCACTCTCTTCCTGTCTACTGGTAACTGGAGAGTCAATATCCAAACCACAATTGACCAAACTGAAGTTCTCACCTAGAGAACTAGAGATCGGGAAATTATTAATGCAACTACAGCAGAAATGTGCTTGTAGCTGACCCTTGGCACCAGCAAGTCAACAGTCCAATCAAGAGGGCCAAAAAACATGCTCTTGTGAAGCTGACTGTTCCTGGCTCAGTTCCTGTCTATTTCCCAAGCCTAGATCTCCAGCCTTCACTGGCATGCAAACTACCCGATATTCCGGGATATCCTTTCCTGGTACTTACCCAGGGTTGGCTTAATATATTTGCAGTCAAGAACCCCTGTGAGGCACCATTTGTTGCTTCACAATTCTTACTCTGCCTCGCTCTTGCTTCTGCTGTCAAGGACAGATGAGAAAACGAAACATAAAAATGCCAAAGCAGTAAGGGTGTTCAACAAAGAAAAGAGCTAACAACAGTCCCTTTGCAGCCACATCTCATCATCTTTAGTCCTGAGAATAAGAGTAACAGAACCACGCAGGCATGACAAGCAGTCAAATCAATGTCAAACATAACCAGCCCCAGTAAGGGACTCCACAAAAAAAGTGCAAATTCACAAGTCAAGAACTTAAAAAGAAAAAAAGGCAAGTGGTCTTTGGGGCTTCATAAGTCCACTGGGAAAAAGAAAATGGCATGTTTGCAAATAAAGGACAGGCCTCGACCCCTTAAATCATGTGCTTTTGGTTTTCCTGCAGGCCAGAGCCCTTGGTGCTTCTTAAAGTAGAGTTACATGGATTATCAGGTATAGATGTTCTGTAGATGTTGAAAGTTCATTTCTGGTATTGTTCATTATTGCTGCATAATTCTAGATAGACAGAAAGGCAGATTTTTAGTAAGGATTATAAATAATTGAAAGTTTAGTCTAAAGGAAATGAAAAAGGATACAAAAAGGAATATTCCACCCTGAGCAACACCATTTTGTCTTTTCCTTTTTCCTACAAGAGACACTCGTTATCTCCTTAAGAAGTGATAGGCCAGGTGTGGTGGCTCAATCCTAGCACTTTCAGAGGCTGAGGCGGGAGGATCACTTGAGCTCAGGAGTTCAAGACCAGCCTGAGCAGGAGCAAGATCCTTCTCTATTTCTGGCGTTGTGACCTAGAGTCCCAGCTACGTGGGAAGCTGAAACTTGAGGATCACTTCAGCCCAAGAGTTTGAGGTTGCTGTGACCTGTGATGACACCATGGCCCTCAACCCCAAAGTGACAGAGTGAGACTAAGAGCATCAAAAAAACAAAAAACAAGAAAACATGTCACAGATTTTTCTTTCATTTTCAGATTATAGGCAGTCCCTGAGTTGTTGCAAACACCTGCCTGATGTACAATTCACACTTAGGCACTTATATGCAAATTGTACCAAAGAATAAACTTATAGAACCCATTTCATTGGGACCAGGGACTGCCTGTATTTAAGAGGGGGAACGGCTCCCATGTTATTCATATAAGAGTGTGTACGCCTAGTGATTCAACCTGAGTTGAAAGCTGCCTTTAGGGAACAACCATCCCAGCACTGCTGGTTTGTGAGATTCCTATGTAACGTGAGGCTACAGGTCTTCTCAACCATCATGTTCTTATGTATTTGGCTCGATGAGGCCTTTCTCCCATTCTTGCCAAATTTTAACTTCTTTGCTTTAGACTCTGAAGCTACCTTTAGTTTCAGATTTTGCCATCTACTGATCCTCTAGGTTTACAAGTTTCAAATAGTTGTTAAACATCAACAATTTCATCTAAGTCACTGTTAAATTTGTCATTAAATGGACTGAGACTTTTATTCCAATTCCAATGCCTTTGGGTAAAGAAGTATTGAAACTCAGTTATAAATCTGACCCTCTGTCTTGGCATCCCACTAAAACACGGGGTCCTGGAAGAGACAAGGAATACTACTCCCCCTGCAGCAGGCAAAGGGCCTTCCTGGAGTGACCCAGGTGAAGCCTGGTCAGACAGAGTTGATTCCTAAGGAAACAGAGTTGCCATTAGTCCTATGACAGAGACTTTTCAGATGGCCTCAGGCAAGGTGGGTAAGATCAGAACTGGTAAAAGACATCCAACCTTACTTAACATTATATCCAGAAGCCAAACCACAAAGGAAGGAAATCCCCAAAGTAGCCTGGCTGCCCAAGTAAAGTCCCTTATTAACTGTACAGTCTGTGCTTCCACCCAGTTATCCGTCTGGATAATCCTCATGCTCTGATGAGCCAGTTCTCTGTTTTGGCCCAGTATTTTCACTTTCTCTCCTTTTTTCCCTATCCCTATACCTATTTTAGGGATGTTTCTCACTAGGCCCTCAGCTCAGGCTAGCCTCTCTGGGTGCTTCTGTTCTAAAGGCCCCAGGAGGAGTATCTCTCAGCTTTCAATATCTCAACCTGAGCCTCAGACCCAGGCAGAGCTTCTCCATATACTGACCCCATATACTGACCCAGCTCTGACATTCTATAATAAAACTCAAGGACAGTGGAGCATGCTCTTACAGTTTGTGACTTGGAGTTATACTCTCTTGTATTGGAACCTGGACCTGATTAACATTACTTATGCCCTTGAGCAATTCACTAATACCTCTCAGTCTGTCACCTGTGAAATGGGAATGACAAGAGTCCTACCTCCTGGAACGTACTTACAATTACAAATAGGAAGCTATCAATGTCTTCCCACAATACCATAGCCTCTCAAAGAGGTCTCACTTACGTCCATTTCAAGAGGAACAAGAGAACATCTGAAAATAGAAGAGACATCCAGTTGCCCATAGAAAGAAGCCTAAGTGGAGCTTGTAAAATCGCAAGCCAAATCCTTTGACAGAGATGGTGGTGGTTGTCAACATTGTGTCACGATTTATTCTTCTAAAACTTGTTCTGCCTCCCTTGGAAGCCAGATGTTTCAGTGACTACAGAGAGTAAGAGAAAGGATGGAAGGCATGGGATGGATCATGCAGCATGTTACCTATTACTTATCTCCACCCCAAGAATTAGAAGGCCCCAATGATAGCTTTTAAGCTGGAGAGTGACATGATGAAATTTATACTTTCATCACTTTCACTCCAAAACAAAACACAGATTCCAAGAGGCAAGAGTGGATGCCAGGAGCTTGGGATGGACGAGGGTGGTGACATTAGAGATAAGAACATGTGAGTGGATTCCAGAGATATTTAGGTATTAAATTATAGTTCGAATATGAGCAGGTGAGAGAGAAGTTGTTGTCAAGGATGACTCTTTGGATTGAGCAACAAACTGAAAGGGTCACGGTGTGTCATCGACTGTAGGAGGACAATTTTATTTCTCTTTGTTTTGTATGGGAGATAAATTATAAACTCTGTTTTGAATGTATTGAGTTTTAGATATCTTGAGATACACCCAGGTGAAGATGGAATGCAGGAAGTTAGTCATAACCAGTTTAGAACAATAACGTTGGTGGAGGTGGTAATATTTCTCCTGGTAAAACAGGAGACTGCTACTCGTCCCACAATATTCTTTCTCTCCTTGTTCTATTGTGTAGCATATTACAATAAATGGTCATGAATTTTTCTCTTCCCATTCAGAGGTGGAGTGCTTCTTATCCTCTGAATCAGGGTTAGCCATTTTTGCCAATGGATCATTAGCAAATATTGACTCAAACAAAGGTTTGAAAATATTTCCACATTGGGGCTTGTCCCTTTTTTCTATGCAGCAGGTTCTGGAATGTTTGTTTTGTTCAACATAATTTTGTTGTAATATTGCTGAAGATAACAATTCCAATTTCTACCAGAGCCACTGTCTGCATGGAGTTTGCATCCATTGTCTACCTGGACTTTCTCTGGGCACCCACGTCCCAAAGATGTACACGTTAGCTGAATTGTTGGGCATATATGATCCCAGTCAGAGTGACTGTGTGTGTGTGTGTGTGTGTGTGTGTGTGAGTGTGCCCTATGAGGCAGGACCCTACCCAGGACAGGACACTGTTCCATTGCAGGGTGCATTCATTTAGACTCATCCACACTCATTTAGACTGCAATCATATACACACAATTCACCTAACATGTACACAGCTATACACATCCATTTTACCTACAATTCATACACTTTTGAAGAATGATCAATTTTATTTCCAGCAAGATCTCTTAAAATGCATATACCATTTTTAGCACTTTTGATATATTCTGTCATGTGGACCTTTGAATAGTGTTTTACTGTTTGTGGTACACTTTTACACATATTCCCTATAAGGAGGTGTTACTCAAATTGCTGTTTAAAATCTGTTTGTGTTAGAAGATAAAAAATCACCAGACAGTAGATTAAACGTTTAATGAAATAAAAGAAGTTTGAATATAAGAGAATGGGAATGGAGTGGAAAATAGCTGAGTCCATTGTATGTAGTATGGTAAATTTTGTGAAATTTTATAAAATTGTCCCATTCATATATGACTTCAAGGTATAATGCATACCAAGTCCTCATGTCAAATG
Organism: Arctocebus calabarensis; assembly: GCA_963573935.1. NCBI lineage: Eukaryota > Metazoa > Chordata > Mammalia > Primates > Lorisidae > Arctocebus > Arctocebus calabarensis. The sequence goes on along the minus strand of CAUYON010019619.1, from coordinate 35,883 downwards.
TGTTTTTTAAGTTTAGATAATAATCAAAATACAATAATACATTTGTGCAACTATCACCACTGTCTAATTCAGACCATTTTCATCAGCCCCAAAATATATTCCTCAGTAGTCACTCCCTTCCTGCTTCTGTTCCTGCCTCCTCCAGCACCCCCTTTCAGAATCTAAGGATTTCCTATTCTGGATTTTCATATAAATGGAATTGTACAATACGTGACAAGATCTAGCCATGTTGTAGCATATTTCAGCTGCTCACTCCTTTTTATAGCTGAGTAATGTTTCATTGTGTAGATATACCACATTTTGTTTATTTGTTCATCTCTTCATGGGTATTGAGGTGTTTCCACTTTTTGACTATTTGAATAATGCTGTATCCGTGCACCAGTTTTTGCGTGCACATCAGTTTTCAGCTGTCTCATCTATACACGGAGGAGTGGAATTCCTGGATTGGGGAAAACAGATTAACATTTCCAGAGACTGTCAAACTCTTTTCCAAAGTGTCAGTCCCATTTTATATTCCTGCCTGCAATTTTCTTTTATCATCGTCATTCTAGTGAGTGTGAAGTGGTGTGGTTTTTATTTGTATTTTCCCTAATGACTTTCAAGGTTAAATATCTTTCCATGGACTTATTGTGCACTAGCTTATCTTCTTGGAAAAAAAAATCCATTTCAAGTTCCTTGCCCATGTTTAAGATGGATTATTTATCCTTATATTGTTGAGCATAAAAATTGTTTCTAAAACTCATATATTCTGGATGCCATAACTTTATTAGGTAGATACACGATTTATAAATATTTTGTCCCATTCTATAGTTGTCTTTTCACTTCCTTGGGAGTGTCTTTCAAAGCACAACATTTTTATTTTTATTTTCTTGCTGTGTTGCTCAGGCGAGACACGAACTCATGGGTTCAAACCATCCTGTACCTCAGCCTCCAAAGTAGCTGGGACTACAGGCTTGTACCGTTCTTAATTTTGATGAAATCTAACTTACTTCTCTTTAGTTGCAATGCTTTTTTGTACCATGTATTATGTAAGAAACCATTGCCTAATCCAAGGTCACAAAGACTTATGCCTATCTTTTTCCTAAGCGTCCCATAGTTATAGCTTTTACATTTATGACTTTGACTACTTGGGTTCATCTGGTGTTAGACAGATGCCCAAACTAATTCCTTCCCGTGTTGGTACCCAGTGTTTTCAGCATCATTTGTTGAAAGACTATTCTTTCTCTATAATACTAATTTTTATTGAAAACCTCCCTCCTGCTGAGCATTGTTCTAGGTTCTGGGGTTACTGTACTGAACAATGCAGACCATGTCTCCTCCCTCCTGAGAGGGGCCGCCAAGAGACAGGGTACTGCCAGAAAATGAAGCAGAGAAGGGCGTGAGGGAAGATTGTGTGTTTCTCTATTAGCTGGTCAGAGGAGGCCTCACAGGTTAGATGACATCATTGGCTAGTATTTTATTTACTGTTTCCAATAACCCTAAGGGGTCGGCACTACACCCATCCTACTGGACAGATGAGGAAATCAAGACACGCTTCAGCTGCACGAACTGTGTGTCCTGCCACTGTGCTCTCCAGAACTGTGGGATTGATATGCAGATGGAATTTACATGAAGGGTGTCTCTTTTATGTGGTTAAAAATCAGCATGACTCTTTTAACAAAAAGGTCTATGTAACAGAAGATAATGCTGTAGCTTTCCCAACTGCTTAACATGGTCAGGCCCATTGGCTGGGTGTAGAGAACTTCAGGTAAGCATCAAAGGGTGGAGGTTCAAGACAAAAGAAACCTGAGCTGGGCTCAGTGGCCTCTACCTGCCCCATAGTCTCAGCTACTTGGGAGGCTGAATCAGAAGGATCCTTTGAGCTCAAGACCCAAGTCCAGCGTAAGCAACATAGTGAGACCCTGACCCAAGGAAAAAAAAAAAGAAAACAAAGAAAGGAAACTGAGTCTGATTAAGCAGAACAGAACTCCCTTCTGATGGCACTAAATTGTAAGGAGAGGAAGAAATAACTGTGTTTCATGTTAAGCCACGGAGACCTTGAATTTGCTTGCTGCGGCATTTGACCTATTTAACAGATACACCTTCCAAACCACAATCCTATACCAGGGTCATCTTCATAATGGGATTACTTCTACAGTTTTTCTCTGCAACACCCCAAATCTATTCCCAATACACACTCAGATTCCAAAAACAAAAGCTATGCTCTCAGGAGAGTGACAGAAAAAACTCAGTCTTGTTCTTTTTTTTATGAGATGATTACAACATAGGATGGAAGGTGAGATCACTGATATGTTGTCTGGCCGCACCTTACCAGCACCTGTTAATTCCAGCTGGCCCATAGACAGCACTTACATGAGCCAGCACTTTGCATTATCTTGTTTCTGGCAAGAGCCCTTTTAGTGAAGGGACTATCCCAGTTTCAAAGATGATGACAAGGATGCCAAGAAATTTTGGTCATTTGAAGAGCCTGATCTGCAACTCAAGTCTGCCTGGGCTCACCTGCCTGTCCTCAACATTCTTCTGGAAGACCTATGCACTAATTTACAATGCTATTCTAAAATAGCTATTGCCATATAATGTTTTGCTGCCACTTCAGATGAAATATGAAATGTTTTTAGGTGGGACCTATGGTATCTTTATCGGAAAGAACAACTAATGATGATTTTTCCATTATTAGAGTAAGGCAGCATAGGAGGAAGATGTCGTTGGCAGAGAAGCTTGTTTGAGATTCTTGCCTGGGCCCCACCTGGATCCTTCTGAGACAACCCTCTGCCCAGGACGCCATGCACTCTCCAGTGATGGGTGTCAATATTCACATCCTGTCACCAGCTCACTCCAGGAAATTTCTGAACATAGCTCTAAGCATTATCATTTCAAATATCATGTCCTCTGGTTTTAAGATTATTTCCTGAACTCTAAAATGGAGACACAAGATAGCAATGAGGTATAAATAGTATATAGAATAATAGTGGCTAAGTTTAAATTCCCCCAAAGGTAAGTAGCTTTTTTCTACTTCTTTCATAGTTTCAGTGAATCCAGGTGTGGTTTAGCCGAATCCTCTGGCTCTGAGTCTCTCACGTGACTTGAAACCATCATCTGAAGGCTGGCCTGGAAGGATTTACTTTCTACGTCATTCCCATGGTCTTTGGAAGGATTCAGCTTCCCCTTGTCTCTTAGACAGAGGCCTCCTTCTGAGCTGTTGGTTGGAGCGCTCACCCAGTTCTTTGTAGAGAGCATCTCACCCTATGGCAGTTGGCCCCATCAGAGCAAAAAAAGCCAAGAAGAGTAAGAGGGCAAGAGAGAGAAACAGACAGAAGTCATCACCTTTTATAACCTAGCCTCAATGGTGACATCCTATCACTATTGCCATATTCTAGTTGTTAGAAGCAAGTCACTAGCTCTAGCCCACATTCAAAGGGGGATTATATGAGGGTATGGGTACCAGTAGGTGAGCCATCAGAGAAACTGCCTACACCTTATGCAAAGTATCCAACCCAATTTGTGATTTATACTAGGCACTCAATAAATAATAATAGCAATTACTATCATTGAGTTTATTATTGCAGTTATTATTATTATTATTGATGATGATGATGATAAAAAGAAAGAAAACCAAACAGATTCCAAGACAACATATCTTTTTGACCTCAGCCAGATTACTTGGGTTCGAATCCCTGCTTATCTTTTCATTAGCTATGTGATTTTGGACAAGTTGTATAACCTCTCTCTTCCTGAGCTCTGCATTGGTAAGATTGCGATAACAATAGGCTTTATCTCATTGGATTCCTGTGAAGGTTAAATGACAAGAGACAGGTAAAGTACACCATGGCAAATATTCACCACATATCAGTGAGCACTGCGATCACTAGTTTTATTATTCCTCAACCTCTGTCTAGGACAACTCCAATGACCAACTATACTACCACAACCGCAATGATGCATAACAAACATTCACAAAATCTTAGTGCATAAAACAATAACCATTCATTTCTCGCTTATGAGCATGCAGGGCAGCTGTTTCCGTCCAACCCTCCTGCTGGAACCTGTGGTCCACCGAAGCATGTTTTCTTGTGGTCATGATGGAAGCCCAAGAGAGCAAGTCCTGCTTAAAAATTCACTTCAAGCACTAGTTTGGGTGCCATCTCCTAACAACCCAAACAAAGTAACACGGCCAAATCCAAAACCAAGGAACAAAACATAGATTCTGCTTTTGGGTGGAGGAACTACAAAGTGTGCTTTGCTTTCGAGAGTAGAATATGTATGGGAAGGATGTGAAAAACGGGGAGAAGTAGTTCAATCTACTCTATCTACCCATCTTACTTTTGGGAGGAAGATTGGCAAAAGTGATAACATCTAAAACACAGCAGTGGAGACTAGAGAGACAGGCAAGGGGAAATGAACACTTACCAAGTATCTATTATGTTGAACATTGTCTGGGTTCATTTTGCCATCACAGCTCCTTTGTGAGATATGTCCACAGCCATTCCTCACTGTTCACAAGGGATTAACTTGAGGAGCTGTGCAGATACCGAAATTTCTGGATACTCAAGTCTTTTATGTAACATGGCATAGTATTTGCATATAACCTATATACCTCCTCTTGTATTCTTTAAATCATCTCTAGCTTACTTATAACACCTAATGCAATGTGAATGCTAGGCAAATAGTTGTTATAATGAGTTTTTTAGTTTATATTACTTTTTAATTGTATTATTGTTTTTTATTATTTTTCCTCCCCAAATATTTTTGATCTGCAATTGGTTGGGTCCGGGACATGAAACCCTTGCGTTATGGAGGTTCAACTGTGCTCTCTTCGTTTTATAATTCAACCTGGGTGATGCTGCAGCATATATAGACAAGGTCACTGGCGCTTGAGGCCAGGATCAGCCTTACAGAGGCAACTAGGTCCCTGAATTTCATAGAACTGAGGGCAACGAAAGAGTGTTAATGGTGAAATCAGGATTGGAAACTTGACTCTGGATCTCCAGGGCTTTTCCAGTTTCTCCAACTACTCCTTAGCTTAGGGATTTGATCCCTGTCTAAATGTGAATTTCCCCAGGGAAGAGTTCTTCATCGGACCTTCAAACTTAATGTGATTTATAGTGAAAAACAGAATCTGTAGGCATTTTAAGTGCCTGAGCAATGGAAATTGGACCCAGGAAAGATCCGATTCCACCCACCTCCTGCCGAAGCTGGTGCTTTAAATGATTGTGCAAATACCTTCATCAGAGCACCAGGTACCAACATGACCAGAGCTGTGGTCTAAGTAGAGAAGGGAGAGAGGTACCTTATAGATCTCTCCTCAGGAATAGAAGTCTTAAAGGCTTGTCTTGTGGTCACACCACCAATTGGAGACAAAGGAAAGATTAACCCCAATTTCTATGAGCTTGGGGATAATGTCTCCATACCCATCCAGCTAGAATTTGGACCACCCCTTCCCAAATGCCCAAGACAGTCACTGTCTTGCTTGTGGAGAACATAGATCATACTTACCTCCAAATAAACCTTTAAAAGCAAGCAGCCACACACTTTCCTAACAAGCGAATAGACAAAAGGATCTATTTAAGACTCGCCGCCGTGTGATTCATTGATTTCTTTTCTCTCAATTTAATTACATTGCAGGAATATTTGGCTAAGACATGACTACTTATGATATCTATATTAATAACAGGAGCAGGGAGGTTTCAGTTCATTCTTCCTCTTGATTCTACTTTTACTTCTAGAATAATATCTCTTTTCCTGTCTCTTTTGTAACATGATAGCAAAATAAATGATAAGGTTTAATTGTCTCTGGGGAAAAAAAGCTTTTAAAAATGTATTCTGTGATACGCAACATATTTAGAGCTTACGATAAGCAATTTCTCTCAGGAGGAAGTTTTTCAAGGAAAAAAAGTGACTCTAAAAGTAATTTCAGCAGCAAAGTAGATTAAATATCTACCATATTAGTCACAGAGCATTAGATGGAATTGAATTGACTGAGCAGAGGTCAAAGTGTGGCTGAAGTTTTTAGCCCACCAGAGAAGCAATAAAATCCAACCATACTTAAAATCATTAACTTTAAACCCTTTGATATGAGATCCAAAACCTCCCTGCTCATACCAGGAACTTCCAAACGCCACGCCTGGTAAAAGAATAAATCCCTTCAAGAGATCTACATTTCATGAAATACTTTAAGTAGAGTAGAAAGCAATGGAAAGAAACGGGAGTGTGCAAATTCCTCTGAAGAAAACGAATTTTTACAAGGTTTATTAAACAGACAAATTTCTGCTGTACCATCCAGAACATTCTCAGGCACATGTGTCCCAAATGAATGTGATGCTACAAAGACTTTAAGTTGATGTCTGGCAAGAAAGGCAAACTTCAGGACTGGGGATTTTCTCCATTCCTTGCCCTTAGCCTCCCAAATAGCCTGAAGCTTCATTGCCATTACCCAGGGACTCTTGAACTCTTACCTGAATATGGCTGCAGGGCTTTTTTTTTTTTTGCCTTGTTTTTTAATGCCAAGCTAAGGTACAGGTCACCTAAAAAGACTTGCAATGTGAGGAATCTGAGGCTACACTGCTCTTGCCCAGTAGGGCAGAAGCAGCCTGAAGCCAGTCTCTGAACTCAGACGCTGGCAGAGACAGCTCATAAGGAACGTGCTAGAGAAAGCGTTTCACATGGCAGAGCGAGTTCCCAGATAGGAGACAGTGTGGGACAAAAGATGAATGCACTTTTCCTGAGCAGTAGACAATGTATCTACATCTTCCTGCATTTTAGATGCACTGAATTCTATATCTGTCAGTTAAGAAAATCAATATTTAAATATCTATTAAGGCCGTAAGCAGTGTATTTGTAGTGAGAAGTTCTCCCTAAAAATGGTTTGAGAAAGAATGAAATACTGATTTTAGGAGGGAGACTTGACTTTTAAGATTGTGTTTATGACAAAACTAAAAGTGTGTTTCTGAGAAAGCAGGTAGTCTATAGAACTTCCTGGGTTCTCAGATTGATATATTAGTATTGATAATTACAGTATATTTGGGATAGGGTTTTCGGAAAAAACGTGTCTAGTAAAAACAAGTATACATAGTGTATGAGATAGGGACGGGAGCATTTGGAAGGCTCCTGTGTGCTACATTGCTGAGCAGACAGTGAAAGTTCAACTTTGGACAACATGAAGGGAGACAGTCTCCAAACTGTAAGAGTTGGAATCCCCATGTGGGTTCAACTGTTCTTGGATGGGTCAAAGACTTGCCATTAAGCCTTGAAGTTGTAGAGAATTGCGTATAATTATGAAGCTGCTCTGAAATGAGAAAAACTATATTATTCTAATTTAATTGAAAAGCATTTACAGTGAGAAAGGATAGTCTCACCACAGTCAGAAGACCTAAACAAGCCTGTATATATGTGTGTGTGTGTGTGTGTGTGTATAGAGAGAGATACAAATATACATATGTATATAAAAACATACATATTTATAAATACACATATAGAGAGAAATACAAATATACATATATATAAATGTATATATAAACTATACTGCATCTGTGAAGGTGCTTCTAAAACTTTAGATCAAGAGCTGTAGGAAGGGACACAAAGATTATGCACCATTCCTTCTTTCCATGAACTTGGACAACCAGCTTAACTTTCTCCTGCCTCTTTTTACTATCAATAAATAACCACGTGAGATTAGAATTCTTACTATGACCCCCAACTAGCAGAAAGTAAAATACAAGAATTAGAACAATACTTCCTACATACTAGGGACTTAAATATTTGCCTTTATTGTTGCTTTTCAAAAACAGATAGTGGTAGGAAAACAACTTATTAAAAGATTCCTGCCCTAGGCTTGGCACCTGTAGCTCAGTGGTTAGGGCGCCAGCCACATACACTGGAGCTGGAGGTTCGAATCCAGCCCAGGCCTGCCAATGACAATTACAACCAAAAAGTAGCCAGGTGTTGTAACAGGCGCCTGTAGTCCCAGCTACTTGGGAGGCTGAGGAAGAAAAATCGCTTCAGCCCAGGAGTTGGACATTGCTGTGAGCTGTGACGTCTCAGCGCTCTACCAGGGTCAATAGTTTGGGACTCTGTCTCAAAAAAAAAAAAAAAGATTCCTGTCCTCATGTGTTTATTACAGGATAATTTACAATTGCAAAGATATGGAATCAACCTAAGTCACAGAATGATTCACAATTGCATACAAAAGGAATCAACCAACACGTTCATCAACCAATGAGTGGATAAAGAAAATGTGTGTGTGGGGTGTGTATATAAACACCCCCCGTGTGTCTGTGTGTGTGTGTATATATATATATAAAAACAGTGGTTCAGTGTGTACGTGTGTGTATATATATATAAAAAAACAAAAACACACCCTGGAGTACTACTTATCCTTAAGAAAGAATGAAATCATGTCTTTATCATGTCATTTGCAGCAACCTGGATAGAGTAGGAAACCTTTATCCTCCGTGAAGTCACTCAGGAACAGACAAAGAAAAGCCGGCATGGTTTCACCTACAAGCAGAAGCTAAACACACAAAGTCCTAGAGTGAACGCTGGAAACTCAAAAGGGGGGGAGAGTGAGAGCAGGAAAATCTGAAAAAGTACCTATGGGGTACAATGTACACTGTCCAGGTGACGGACACAGGAAGGCCAGTCTTCACATGTCACATGCATCTAATGGAGGTTACCTAATACCCTCTAAATCTATTGAAATTTTCTAAAAGTAAAGGTATAACTCAGAACACAGTGAAAAGCAAGTTTGCTTTCAATCACTCTCCTGGATCCGTTTTCTTCCCTAGGACAATCATGGCTACCAGATTTTTAGGTAAATTTTTAGAGATATTATTAATAATATATACGTGTCTATATTTTTAAAAATATTAATAGTGGAATACTCTGCACATTATTCTGCTCTTTGTTTATTTTGCTTCACAGCCTATTTTGAAGATAGTTCCATATCATTCCTTGTAAAGAGCCTTGCTGATTTCAGTACCAATACATATTTCACTGAATTCAAGTGCAGTGATTTATTAAGCAGCTCCCTTTCTATACATCTGTAGATTTTTTTCTGATCTTTTGCTGTCGTAAACAGTGGTTCAGTGTGTACATGCACACAGACATTTTTGGACACATGTGCAAAATGCCTACAAGATGAATTACTGGGAAAAAATGCCTACAAGTTGAATTACTGGATCAAAGGCTATGTACATTCCTGATCTTGACAAAGTTGACCAGTTGTCCAAATTGAGATCTTCAGATGTAAATATACTCTGTCCAGTTGAATTATATTCCAAACAAAATGTATTTCATAACACAACTTTTTTTTTTTGAGGCATTTTCGCTCTGTCACCCTGGGTGGAGTGCTATGACATTGTCTTAGCTCACAGCAACCTTGGTCTGTTGGACTGAAGCAAAGTTCTTTCTTCAGCCTCCCATGTAGCTGGGACTACAGGTGTCTGCCACCATGCCCGGCTAGTTTTTCCATTTTTAGTAGAGAAAAGAAGGGTCTCGCTCTTGCGAGAAAGGAGCCTGTCCACCACCCAGTAGCACCTGATCATTGTTTTAAGAGTCGTTTTGGGGGCAGATGCTCTGTCCCAGCTATTTAGGAAGCTGAGGTAGGAGGGTCACTTGAGCCCAGGAGTTTGAGGTTGTAAGAGCTACAATGATGCCATTGCACTCTACCAGGGACAACAGACCAAGACTCTGTCTCTAAATAAATAATAAATAGTTGTTTATGATTATGTTCACTAAGTCATCCTCTCCTCTCAAAGTTCTGGAGCTAATGAAATAAATCTGCCCCATCTAGATACTTACAACAGATAGCGTGTCTGTACCCTTTGGCCTGATGATGTTATAACCTCAGAATTTGGGGCTGGACATCAACACAGAGATTGTTTTTCCAACCCTCTCACTTGACAGATGAGAATACAAAGGACTTCCAGTTTGAGGAATGTACCCACGTGTACATGCAGCACCAGTGCAGAAGGCCTGACATTGGGGGTCCTCATTCAAAATCAGGCTCTCTTTGACATTTGATTGCCTCCTCCCCAATTTTAGAATCCCCTGAAGCCCAAATCAGAATATGAGAAGCAATGTTTAAATTCCTGTAAGAGTAATTTTAAAGGCTTATACTGGGGCAGCAGGGGAGGGTGGTAGGGAATGATCGCAGTTCATACCCTGGCGTGTGGATGAAACAAATGAACAAATGAGGTCCTATGTAAACTGTGACAAATGGTCGGGTTGTCAAAGTTGTATCAATCATATCAACATGGTTCTTCTCTGATGAGGTATGCAAAAATATCCTTTTATACCTTTTATATTTTCAGACATAGAAAATGTCTCATTGTCAGATAGGTTGTACGTGTAGTTTCTGAAGAATCAACGATTTTTCTGGAGCGAAATTAGTGAAATGAATATAACAACACTTTTATATAAGTTAAAGCTTATTTCAAAGATGGCAATGGAAAGCAGAACTCTTCAAATTTAGAAATTCTTCCTCCAAATACAACTCCCTTCCCAGAAGACAGTCAACAGTAGTCAAATGTTTATATGACATCCACTTCAGCGTTTTACACGGGAGGTGACCCACCGCAAACATTCATTGTACATCAAGAAACTGGTTTTCAAAAGAGACATCACAAAACATAAATGGCATCACTTTACGATAAAAAATAATTTTATTTAAAATTAGACTAGTTTACATCACACAAATTCATATCTGATGAAAGGAAAAACATAAGTAATCAAAACATTCCACAGAGTATCTAAAGAGAGGCTGAAGAAGCACATTTAATAAATACTCTGTGTGATGACTTTAATGAGATGGCCAACATCATTTAGTTGCCTGCAATACACAATTCTCCATAGAAGATCTTTTATTTGCCCCCCTACACACAAAACACCAAAGCTAAAAGTTGTCCTTAAATAAAATTAGCTCTGCTACAAACCCCAATTCGTGTACATCGAGTGGCTAATTGTTTCCCTACTTATTTGTCTGGTATCATTAGAGTACATCTCATTTTCGTGTTTTTGTATGTGCTTTTACATGTTTCTCCAATTTGATATTATCTGTTACAAACAGTCAGCTACTTACAGGCTGCTTCCAAAGTATTTGATAACAAGTCCAGGCGGGTGTTTAATGAGTCTATTACAAGAGCTCCGGGGAGAAGAGGCTGTTGTGAACCCCTTTCTACCTGTCTCCTTTCGATTTTATAAGGTGGGAGAGAGCTGTTGAGAGTTTAAATGAGCTGTTGATGGTTGATCTGCCGTGAGTAGGACTGGTATGTTTCAGTTAGAAAAAGGAAAGAGCCTGGAAGGGACAAAAAGGACCCCAGGGAGCATCTCTCCAGGGGCTGATTTGGCAGCCACCTGGGGCTCCAGACTGGGCTCACCCCACAGGATGAGCAGAAAAATTCTCGTATTCCTCCCAGCAAAAACTTGAGTAAAAAATCTCTTTTCCAGGGCTGAGCGCGACAGCTCATGCCTGTAATCCCAGCCATCTGGGAGATCAAGGCGGATGGATCTCCTGAGGTCAGGGGTTCAAGAACAGCCTGAGCAAGAGCAAGACCCAGACTTTACTAAAAATAGAAGAAAAGTCTCGCCGCCCGTAACTCAGTGGTTAGGTTGCTGGCCGCATACACTGAGGCAGGCGGGTTCAAACCTGGCCCCGGCTTACTAAACAACAATGAGAATTGCAACAACACAAATAGCCGGGCGTCATGGCAGGCACCTGTAGTCCCAGCTACTTGGGAGGCGGAAGCAAGAGAATCACTTCAGCCCAAGAGTTTGAGGTTGCTATGAGGTTGTTTGAGGTTTTTGTATTCAATAAATAAAATAAATTTTTAAAAAATAAATAAATAAAAATAGAAGAAAAGAAAAACTTGCCAGCCACTGTGGTCTCTGAGTGTAGTACCAGCTACTCAGGAGGCTGAGGCAAAAGGATCTCTGAGCCTATAAGTCGGAGGTTACTGTGAGGATGACACCATGGCACTCTACCCAGGGCGACTGAGTGAGACTCCTTCTCAATAAAAACCTCTTTTCCAGATGCTGATGTCACCTTGCATCTTGAACAACAAAGGTTGGCCTGGTAAAGTCTATTGGATATGAACAATTAGATTAGCATCAAAGTGATAGTGAAAATTCCTAAGAACTAAGGTCAGACCAACCAACAATCTAATCTGACCTGTGCCCCTTACAGGCTCTGGGACCTTAAGCGATTTATTTAACCCATCTGGGCTTCAGCTACCTCATCTGTAAAATGGGTGTGGTGGTCGTGCCTACCTCAATCCTGTTGAGGATTAAGTACTGGATGTCAATTACTTGCTTTGCTATAAGTTTCTACTTATCTGTGACTGTTCCCAGTACACAGTGAGGGGAACATGTATCTGATTCTCCTCACTGCCCCCCAGAAATCTAGGTGAACAGTTGGTTCAAATGTACATTGAATGAAATTTCTAAGTACGTTAACACACCGTAGTTGGTTCAAAAACAAAAAAAGCAAAACAAAATCCAAAAAGTTGCCATTATTATTTTTATTGCCTAATAATTCATTAAACTTTTATTTTGTTATTTCCTGTTGAATATCTCTAGCACCATCACCCCCATCAGAGCAGGTAACCCAGTTCTTTGTTGTATTTCCTTGCCTAAAGGAGTTTTGCAGAATTCAAAGTAGATATTCAAGGGTACTTCCTGTATTTGGCAAAATATTAAATGAAACTGAGATTCTCACATGGGAGAAGGGGCTGTGCATACGTGTATGTGTTTTCAGTTGGAGTTAAGAGGCTTTACACATTCAATTATTTTCCAGTTCACCGAAGTTTCCAGTCCTTTCTCTTCTTTCGTGATTTCTGTTCTTACCTGCTTGCTCCTGAGGAGTTTGACTCAGCAGTCCTGAAAGCTCATGAGGACAGCGTGCTACGTATTCTGCAAAGAAAGGGAAAGAGGAAGCAGTGATTTCCCTGAGATAAAAATGGCCAGATGTTGGCAGGAGTGCCTCTGATGGGGTAAACTGAGCCCTGCCCTGTGCAGGTGTCAGCAGCTTAGAGGGGAAACCCCAGCAATGGACTGTGGATCTCACCCGTGATTCACCTATGTCTCTGACTGAGTATAAGCCACAGAGCCACTGGCGTAAGTGACCATGAGGGAGCTGCTAGGTGTGTCCGCGTGACCTGCCACTCTGTGATGGATGGGGGAACAGGCCTTCCCCAAGCCTTGGGGTCTTTCCCACCGCCCCGGGCAACTGTGGAAATAGAGAAAGAAATGGAAAGAGACCCCATAATGCCTAAGATTGCTTGACCGCCAGCAGGATGGCAGTTGGGGTCTGATGAAATTAGCAAAAAGAAAACTAAAGAAAAGATAGCTTTGGAAGGCAATCTCCCAACTCTAAGTTATGGCCTGCTTCATCACTATCAGTGTTAATGTGACCAATTTTAGGCTGAATTAAAGAAAATAAAGGACACATTGCAGTGGGAGAAAGGTTGTAATTAGGCTGCTACAATAGAACCTCCATAGTTGACCACTTCCCTACTTTGACCACCTCCTTAACTTGAGCTAATTCTCACAGACTAGACAAGTACCACATCTGTGTCAGTACAGTTGGCCTAATTTCTTACATTGACCACCTCCGTATGTTGACCAGCTTGTCATAGTCTCTAGGGTGGTCAATTTAAAGCAGTTCTACTATTTTCTCAAAGTGAGTGTGTGTTAGAGACTATTTCAATCATGAAAGCCTTAAGTCAGACGTGCTAAGGGGCCTCCTTGCTTACAAATGCTGTCCTGTGGCCAATATGGGCAGCAGCATTATTTTATTTGAATAGAAAGGCAACAAAAACAAAAAAGACAATTATTTCAGGTAAGACATGAAATCTCCAGTTGGCTATGATCCAACCAGAGACCTCATATATTTCTGGCACCTGCCAGCCATGAAGGCCTTTGAGTTTCCGATTCAGGATGTGGACTCTCAGGTGACAACACTGTCAGATATCCTGACTCCCTGTCCATAATTCCATCCTTACTCTATCTCGCTGAGTTCATTTTAACATGTATCTAAGATAGGATGCCTTTCTTCTATCTTTCTTTCTTCTAAGGAAATGAAACTGGTGAGATTCATTTGAAGGAGAAACCATCTTTTTCAACACAGTGGCTTCTAAACCACCATTTATCTTCCAGTTACTCTCTCCAGGAGATGTTGGTAACTAAATGTTTAACTCTAATTTTGTCTTGAAATGTGTTTGCCATGCCTTCTATCCTCCTTCCTTTTTTCTTTCCTTTTTCCCTTCCTTCCCTCTTTTACTAATCTCCCCTAAGGAAAAGAATGCTTCTTTGAGATCATTGCCCTGACTAAAGAAAGTCTTAAAAAAACATATTCTTGATAATTACCCAAGTGATGAGTGACCACTACAACCTAGAGCAGATGCAAGTGTGATTTGCGTTGTTCACTCACATCTGAACTATTTCCCTGTAGACTGCATGCTACAGTTTCTTACAAACCAAAAACTTTTTCTATTATGCTGAAAGAGTGCAATTTCATAGTTCTGGTGTTAAGTTACATCACCACCCTTTTTAGGAGAAATTGTGATCCCATCACCCCTTTCTAGCAGAGGAGATTATTCTTTCAATGCACAGCTCAGAGAGGTTCCTGAGCAAAAAGAGAATTGCGTTTTCATATTCATTCAGACCTTTGGCCCGTCTCCTGAGAAGGCCTGCAAGGATGACAACCATGCTAATTACCTAAGTGATTTAATTTCGATAATGGAAGAGCTGACCATTAGTGATCAGACCAGATTCCAACAGAGTCAGACCAGATCCGCTCTGCTTCGTGTCTGAATTGTTCACCATCAAGCTGCTTCCTGCAGACTTTTCCTGGGTTTTTTGTTTGTTTGTTTTTGCTAGGTTATAGTATTTGTAAATCATTTCAAAGATAAAAAAAAAATCAAGAAATCTTAAAAGTGGAAAGTATACCATAGTTCTTTTGCTTAGATAATAAATGATCTCAGAATACAGGGGATTTGTAAAAGACTTTAAAATGTGATCGATTTAAGTTCTGAGATACCATCTACTTAATTTTTTTTTCTTTGTAACACAAACTAATCATAGAAAATGTCTTCTTGCAACCACTTAGGGTTTGGTTTGAAGGCCTTATAGAAAATTAATTCCAGCTAGGCAATATAGGGAAGAGGAGACATCATTTCAAATGTTTGGTGTGTTTTATTGGAAAAATTACCAAATATTGCCATAGGTTAATCTTGGCTTATGCAGCAAATTCTCTTGTTGTGCCGATTAGTATAGGATATATTAAGTCTGATATCAAATGTGTCTTGTTTTCTATTGTGGAAGCTTATTGAACACAGAGTAATCTTTCGGGACAAAGACCTAAAGATATACTGCCTCAGTTCCAAACACACAACCCTCAAATTTGTCCACGAGAATTTCTTCCCATAGGTTTTATGGAAATGTGGAAATATTCAAAAATAACCACTACGCTCTTCATCAGTTTGACACCATGAATAGAAATCAATAGAAACAAGACATTCTTTTCTTTAATGAGGACACAGAATTCTGTGTGGTTTGATTTTTGGTGACACCAGTGGCCACAGTATGACTCTGAAATCAACTCGCACAGATTCTGATTTTGGCTTCCTAGTCCTGTCCCAATCATTCACTTCTGGGACAAAATCACGGTCATTTCTAATTGTATGCGCAGTTACTTAATTACTAGAGTAATTGGTCACTTGTGTACTCACAATCAGAAGCGAACGCCTGATTCCCAGTGCCAATAGCAGGTGTTCTTATTTTTCCAGCAGAATTTCTACCTGAAATTAGAAATGGCCACCAAAATCACAGGTGCAAAGCACAAGATGCCTCAAATTTTAACTTCATCAATTTCTCGTGTTGATAAAGGGAACTGTTAACAGCAATTGAGAGAACATTAATAATGAGTATTGTCTAAGTGACCTTAAGAAATCTCTGTAGGAAATAATGAAAGGCATTTATGCTGGGGGTCTGAGGAGGGCAGAGAAAAGAGGAAAAGGAGATACACATGTAGAGAGGACAGAAAGGACTCACACACACACACACACATGCATAAGAGAATGAGGACCAACGGTTCTAGAAAAAAACTAACACCATCTTATCAAATGTGCATGCTACCTCATCAAACAAGGCTGACTTCTATCATTTAAATCAGAACTGCAAGAAGGAGGCTGAAGCGATCAATTTCTTTCTACAGATAACAGATGAGGAGAACGCTTAACACTCCAGTACATTTTTAGTCCTTACAAACCACCACGTCCATGCCTGAAGGCGCTTTCCCCCCTAAAGCTGTCGTGGGGTCTGGGGAACCACTTAAAGTCCCTTGCCTTGCTTGCCTAAGAAACACAAAGTGTTGGTGAAGTATAAACAGAGAGCGCTCTCTCTTTGACCCACTCTGCAGTGTGATGGGGTAGTGTTGTTAGTTTATGTGAGAGAAAATAGCATAGGCTTTCTGAAAAAAAGTGGAATTGGATTAAGGCCTTTGTGCGAGCCTCAATGCTGAGGGGAATTAGCAAGAGTTGTAGGCACTTAAAGGGGCCCTCATGCTGAAGCTTATCCCAGATTTTGCACAATAAACATTTGAATATCAACAGTGTTTTGCAACTTGCAGCACTAATGTATAAACTTCTCTCTTTTGAAACTCCCAAATCCTTCCAAATGTCTATAACACCCTCTACATAAACATATAGGAGCTAGAGTAGAAAACACCTAGTCTTTTAAAAACATCTTTCTCCTTTTCTGCCTTCAGGATCCAGAATATTTTATAATGGCCAGCTAGTTTAAGAACTTTAGATGCTCTATTTAATTGTAGTCATTCAACTTTCTTTCGGGCTTTGCGTTCTGATACGGAGGGGGGTGGTTATCCAGGAATGGACAAGGGTGTGTGGTTGAGTTCAGAACTGTTTGACCAAGATTTTTGTTGTTGTTGTTTTGTAAATAGCAGAGTCTGGGGGTGGGGAGGTTGTTTTAGAAGGAATCCTTATGAAGTTTTCAAAAATAAATCCACTTTTGCAAGAAAATAATATTTTGTCTATGAAAACCTGCTGACTACCTCCTTAGGAATCCATGTATGTGAGCCAATTCCCACCCTGAACACTAATCTGATACCCAATCGTCCTCACTGAAGACAGTGGGCTGATTTTGTAGTAAGGGCTTCCAACATCAAACACTTATTTGATGTTCCTGACATTAAGCAAGTTCTAGTTTTCTCTTTAAGAATTTCAAACTCCCAAAAGTGAAATCAAAGTGCTATAGAGCCAAGGGCAGGGGAGAAGCATTAATTCCTCTCTTCTGAAATTGATCAGGACACAGACATAATATTTTGTTTTATAAGAACAAGATATTTGCTTTTGCTTGCTGGTGTAACAGAATTCTTCCTTTCAGTTTTTTTTTTGTGTGTGTGTGTGTGTGTGTATGTGTAATCTGTGCAATGGTGTTGCTTTGCAAGGGTTGATGCTCTTAATTATATACTAAAGCAAGCACTTGGGATGCAAGCACATTTTTCATCAAAGTCTACATCAGCAGTTTATGGAACTTAATGAATAAACAGATCCCCTTCTTTCCTCCCAGCATGTATTATCTAGAGATGATTCTAAGCAACTCAGCCTGGTGGTAATGTATTCCATCCAATTGAGGAGTTTGCAGGAAAATATATCTACAATGACCCAACAGAGTAGTAAAACACTTGTTTGAAATTATTTTTTGTAACTGTGCTCATTTCATGCCTGAAAAGACGGTGGTAAAAATCTCATTGCACTGGGGGCTGGTTGGAGGGGGGAAGGAATGAAGACGTAACTGTTCTGTCCAGCTCTGAGGCATGTTGAAGCAGTTTGCCTATTGAATTTGATACAATGATGTGTAGATGAATAAAGTTATCTCCGGTTCTGAATAGGATGGTGTCAGTGGGAGGGTAAGAAGGGGGGACTTGGAATCTGAAAAGAATTCTTTTTTTTCTTTTCCTTAAAAAAAAAAAAAAAGAACTTGAAGGTCAGAGTCCAGCTGCCGGGCAGGAGTAGAACACCACAAAATGCTGGACAGGCCTAAATAAAGACAACTATAGACACCCAGGCACACATATTGCAAAAGTTGCTTGCTTCAAGTAACTGATGTATTAACATACATTTCTATAGGCAAAGAGCTATTTTTTCCCTTTAGTCTGTCTTAGACTGTGATGAAAACATAGGAGCATCAAGAGCATCTGTAAAAATTACAGCTTTAATGAAACAGATGAAACAGGCCATCAAAGGTAGGAGAAAAGAAGAAATTCTAATGATTATGGCTTAATTCTAATAGATTATAATTATTATGATTGGTATGAACCAGTTTCTGACTGACATTCCATTTTCCCCCATTTAAGCTTTCATTTAAAGGGGGGGGGGGAAGGGTGGGCAGGGGAAAAAAAAAACTAACAGCCACTAATTATTCTGCAGGATTTGCTGCTTAACTCAATAGAAGGCCTTTAATCAAATGGAGTAAAGAGATAAAACCTTTACATGTGAATCATCACACAGATACACACTTTTCCTCTCCCGTTCTTTTTATATTGGCTTGAAAAGTTAACATGTTCATTTCCAATCATTCTAGATCAGTGATATGAAAAGGGGAGCTGACGAGTTTGCGGGTGGTCAGACTGATTATAACTAAAAGGTTGGGAAGTTTGTGATAAATCAACTTGATCACCTAATAAATGTTTGCTATCCATTCTCACTGCTATTGGCTGCTTTTATATTTTTTGTTTTCAAATGTACTGGTATTTTCCATGAGGTATAATGATCGTTAGACACTTATTTTGGTCAGATGAGGCTGTTCTGTAATCTGGTAAGTTTCTCAGAAGACAGGATGAGAGAAAAGGAGAAGGAGGTAGAATAAAAGGACTGAAAATAACATTCCTGCCTGTCACATTACAGCTGCAAAATGTAATCCAGACAATCAAAATTTTAGATTCATATTCAGGTATATGATGTATTCATTTTGACTTCCATTTTTATGTATTTAAAAAAAATCTTCTCTCCTACCAGATTGACATGACCGTCGGAAACAGGCTACGTGAGAGTTTTGTTTCTCTGTACCTTGCCCTGTAGCAAATCAGTGATCTATAATGGTGTCAAGACAGGAAAAGTCAAACTGAATGAAAAGCGAATTTCTCTATTTTGGCCTCAGAATTTTATTAAGTACATAGTAGAAATCAGAAGTTACAATTATGTATATGAACGTATATTTTTAAAAGTATATTGTCCTAGAAATTAAAGTCCTTTCCATACTTGCAATACAGGCCAAAGTGTCTTACGTATGGAAAAGTGCTTCCATGAGAAACCACGAAAACACTAATAACCATGCATAATAACCTAAATGATCTCACGGGCTTACATAGCAACCTTGTACATTTCCACATTTTCTCAAAGTCACTTATACTAGAGCCTCTTCTTCCATCCTGTGATGAGAAAAGTCCAGGAACAAGCTCGAGATTTAACTGGGTTAAGCGACAGGGTGATACAGCTTTTTAACCATGACAGTCATTCTGTACTTCTACCCCCCCCCCCAAAAAAAAAATTGGATGAGTTTCTGCATCCTGCATGTGTCCATTAGGCTATTGACACCCTATTATGTGGTTGAGAGAGGTAAAGTAACCCAGGAGATTATTCAGAATGTGAGATTGTAAACGTTTCTTCAAGATGTCTTTATAGAAATTATAGCTTCTCTCGTGTGGTCTTCCAGGGTGCAGGGTGCAGCTCTGGAGCTGCAGTTGTTAAAGGCAGGATTGGTAGCATGCTGTGTTTAATGCAACTCTTACCAACAACTTGCAGAGATTAGGAGACTGGCAGAATGATGTCAATGGAGGTTTAAGGGCTCCGCTTTCTGAAGTTGTTCGGAGTTAATAATTAATGGATATCTTTCTTTGATGGCTCTTTTATATTTGGATGCAGCTGCCTGAAAATCAACCACAAAGGAAACTTAATTTTGTTTGTCATTAATTTTGACTTTGCTCAACAAATGTTTTTGGGCACATCATAGCCTTCCTAATTTGGCCTAGGTTTAATGTGGAGGTGAAATCCTTGATTAATAAAACTGTTTTAATTTTCAGGGGTTGGTGACAGTGTTTTGTTTTGGTTTCTCTGTTAAAGGAGTTGGTATGTTCTAAGTAGTTTTCAAATCTTCCCGATGGGCTGAATCCAAGTAACAGTTCAGTAGTGATGCTAATTTTGATGCAATATGCTCACAGAGGAGTTCCTATTTCATGCAGTGTAATAATGTATTCTCTGTTCCTTAAGCATATGACTATTTATTCTGATATTTTCTTTTATGCTATGCTTTAAAGGCAAGAGGGAGAATTAGATAACTGCCTATAAGAAGCAAAAACTAAATGTCTTCTCTCTATGCTAGACCTGACACATAATATGTAACAATTTGACCAAATGGATAAAGAAGATATTGAGGAAAAAAAATTAAACTTTGAAGTATATCCAGCCTTGAATATATTCAAATAATCTGTTGCCATAGGACACATGTAATTTACCAGGATTTTTACTTACACAAAATCCAGTCTGACTCACAGAACTCAGAATGATCTTAGAAATAAAAACAGCAAATTTAGTGTTTATATTGTGTGTGTTGCATTTGCTTTGGTAGAACTAAATACTTAAAGTCATTTCAAATGTCTCTTTTATGCCAAAACAAATCCTGTTGACTCATTTCCAATTTCTAATTATATGAATAATTATTTCTGAATCCCACGGTTCTTCTTAATAGTGTCTATTTTAATAACTGCAATTGATACTTCCATCAGTTAATACAACAAATAACTAAACATCTGCTGGTTGCATTTACTGCCACCGAGTAAATGATTTTATTTAAAAGAAATCATGTTAATTAGAGAGAAGGACAGACTCCCCGATTTCCCCTTTTTCATTAGTAGAAGAGTTTCCTTTCCCCATAAGAACAATTTTCATACCTGAAGAAAATTGTCATTGCCTGACTAGCTTTCTGTAACGAAGTTAGGGAATAAAATTTGATTCTAGAAGAATAATATAAAAATAAATTCTATTTGACTTGGGATATTCTTCAATATTCCAACTGTTGATATTTAATTAGGTAACCAGGATAGCTGAGATCTTTAATACTTGTTAGTGGTGCGTAATTTTGCTGTGGTATGTTACGTTATGCTTTTGTTATATAAATAGAGCCTTAGAAGTTAACGAAAGCTTTCTGTCTCTAGATCTCTGTTAGCTAAAGAAAGGGGACTGTATGCTTGCAACACTACTTTTCTTAGATTTTTTTTTCCAGTAAGCATTTACAAGTCTTTTTCTCAGCCCTTTCTAATAGCTATACCTGGCGTGCTTTCAAAAAAGGGAAAAATGGAAGCCTTCCTCATCATTTCAACTTCCCAGTCCTACGGGTGATCTCTTGTAATAAATAAGAGCATATCTCTCTTGTTTCTGACAGATTTCAGAGGCAAAAGCTACAGACTTGGGGGGGGGGGGTCATCAAATACTTACTTGTTCATGTCCTCACCTGTTTTCACTGACCAAGTTAGAAAAAGAAACTGCCCTGTCTTCTTGGATGTGTGATTACCCCAAGTTGGGTTGGACTTGACAATACCTCGGGATGATGCGTCAAAAAGATAGAGCAACACGCATATTAAAACTTCCAAACCACTCAAAGGTCGCAAGGTAACAAACACCAAGAGGGCAAGGAAAATAAGGGAAGGATAATTTTAATCAGTGTGGTCAATAATAACATTTTTACTTTTTTAAAAAACGACCTTTTTAAAAAAAGAAAGAAAAATTATGGATTTTTTGTGAAGAATTGGTTTTTTTCACTTACTTTGGCAATTAAGTGACTCATGTAATTAATATGGAAATGCTTTTTAAAGAACAGTGACACTTGTTGCAAGCATTTTCTTTCAACACCATCTCACAATCACAGGTGAAAAGATAAATTTTGCTTTCGTAGGGATAATTATATCGGATCAATATTGCTCACATGATCACGACCCTGTCTTTTGACTGATTTCATCGCATTTGCAATATTAAAGACTTTAGTACTCACTCAGAAAAGGAAAAAAGGACCACTGAAATAAAAATAGAGTGATTTTTATCATCCCTGATTTAACTCTCTTCAAGTTCTCTTTTAGCTAAAATAGGAAGAGCCCTTCTCACTGTTTTTGTCAAGATACCTAATTTCTTTCATTGTCAGTTTCCAAATTGTCATATTTTTTCAAAGGCTGGGGCAATAATCATTTAAAAGACATGTCTACCATTCAGCATTATTCAGGAAATATTTCACAAATCTAACAATGTGTACGTCTCCTAAAAGAGATTACGCAGATATTTAAGAAACAGAAAGCTAAAGCACTACTTGGTTTTTTTTATATATATTTTTAAATCTTGAGAACGCTTCCCATGACATCTAAAACTATTTTTGCTGTTGATCATAACTTAACCAAAAATGTACAAGCATCGTTAGCATGTATGACCTTGCTGTTGGCCAGATCAAAATTCAGATCCGTACCCTCACCATCTTTAATCACAAAATACACTTTACAACGGCATAACACCCAAACTGAGAATATATACCTCATGAAAAATAAAAGGCTAAACCACATTCACCCCATTAGCTTTAAACTAGGACAAGATTAAATACTGTTTTCTTTAAATTGATTATACGTGTTCCTGCTGTTTTTACTGAACCCCTCATTTCGTGCATGGGTTATGTTACACTTTGCTCAAAAGGAGTCCATGCTGGAATATTAGAAAATGGAAAAAAACTGCACCATTGTTCCAGGGTAATAGATATTGTTTTAGAATGTTTGTTCTTGAGTTTAAAATAAAAGGTATGCTAATACGTGCCCTATTCAAGACTTCCCTCTCCTATACTAAGAAGCTTGTTTTCATTTAATGAAAACTATTAATGCTAAAACAAAAATTGTTTTGAATTCATTTATAAGGGATATTCATCTATCTCTTTAGTTAAAATCAGTGATCCATTAAGGCTTTCTAGCTCTTTTCCAAGCTGTGAGCATACTGAGTATTTAAGAATGAATAAGAGTGAAGGTGGGGGGTAGGTTTAACTAAATAAAAGATTGCTTGATATCTTGGGGTTCTTTGAAGAGTTTTATAGGCTTAGAGTTCACAGTTTGAATGAAGGACTTTTTTCAACTTTTATATATGGAAGTTTGTTAACCTGCATTTCAATTATGGAATAATTATTTAATTATACTAATGGCCTTCATGAAACCAATTTACACTGTGAGTAAACTAAGTCATAAATTGAAGCTTATAGACTCGATATTGAAATAATTAAACATCTTAGAGTATTAGCGATTTTTATGTTCCCTTTACATAAAAAGTCTTAAAATATTCTGGAATATTAATTTAGTATTTATTAAACAAGGCATCTAAATGTTAAACTATCAAAATACTTTGTTAAACTATCAGAACTATCAAAAAAGCCCAGATATTTGTCTGTTGTACTAATTTTTTCTTTGGAGACTTGTGAATATTGGCAATTGTAGAAAATAAAAGTATATACACATTACACAAATTCTTATGAGAAAAATTTATTGTTATATGTCAAGAAATGATTTAAGAAACAAGGAAGAGTCAATGGCAAAAAAATGCCAATTTATCTTTGGAAATTTTGCCTTTTAAAAAGGCATTTTACTATAATTAACATAAAGCTGAAATTCTGTAAGTAAAAGAATAAAGTGTCATTCTTTATTGAATGGCTACTACTTTTTTTTTTAATTCTTATTATTTATTTACCTGAGAATATGTAAATAAATCTTCAAATGCACTAACAAATAAATGAGTTGGATCTTGCAGACTTCCTTGAAATACTTTTAGTAACAAAAATAAATAGAGATAAACAAAATGCACATAGTCCAATATTGACACAAAGCAATAAGAAACAGAAAATTCACCTTTGTTCTGCTCACATTTTTCCCCTCCTTTCAAAACTCTATGCTACAGTATTACTTTTTAAGAATAAACAGAATTAAGATGTCAGATTTTTCCCTGGTTTATTTATTAACTATTATATTAACTTAAAATTTTAATACGATTATATCTTTAAAAGTGTATTTAAATCTTTATTGACTACAATGATGTTCGGTCTGTATAAATGATTTGCGGTATAGAAATAAGTTCAAGAGATAAAAATGAGTAAATTAATTACAGTTGTTCAATAGGTTGGCTTATTTTTAACCCAATGGTTCCAGATATTTTTTAATACCTTTGCTAGATTTTGTTACTCATTACGGATTATAGAAACTGAAATAGTAATATTTGATTATAAATTTTCTAAAATAGAATACATTTTAAAATCATAAATAACTTGAAATCATAAATTATAACATCAAAATCAAGGCCAGTTATTACTTTCCCTGTGCTTCTTGATATGCCTTTTGAAATTACTATTATATTACATTAGACATGTATGGAAGCAAAACCATTTCTAAATTATTAAAAGTAACTTTTCTAAAATATTACTTTACTTCCCAATTCTTGTTACTCTTGTAAGATATCATATTGTACTTAAATTTTCTTACAGAAAATCATAATTAAGAAAGAGACTTTTTCATAAGTTATAACAAAGAAACAAAATTAGTAACAAAATATTATTTTTAATATTTTTTAAAGTGAATTATTATTTTTAAATGGCTCCAATTTTAATGTTCCAGGTAAAATTTGTGAAGTAAACATGAGATTTGTTTTATTTTTACTGTACAACAGTTCACAATTATATAGAAATGTATTCAGATGTGCCTAAAATTATTTTCTAAATAACAAAATATTTACAGAAGAAAATTAAGTTATACTATAATAAAATAAGTAAGCAGTGTTATTGTTAGAATTTAATTACCATAACTTATTTTAATACTATTAGAATAGATCTTAAATATCTTATAAAAATTTCTTTGATTCAAATAATTTTGGCAAAATTATTTAAATGCTTCTAAGAACTTAGGCATATAAAAATATTAGATACATTATTCTGAATTCTAGTTCATTTAAATGGGTAAATCAAATAAAAAGCATTTTTAAAATAAAATTAAACAAAAATAGTGTGATATTTAGCTTAGTATTTGGTTTAATAAAAAATTACTTAAAATGGCAATGACAAAGGAAAAAAACAAAAGAATTTTGATTACTTCTTGAAATTTAAATTACTAAAGAATTCATGGCTCATTCTGAAATATGATAATACTCATTTCAATGATAAATTTAAAAATTTAAATAAAAATCATTTTTTTTTATAAAGGAAGCTTCTATGACATTAAACTAAGAAAAATATTGATTTATGCTATGTGTTCAATCACAGACTGAGATGAACTCTTTCATATTTTAGGAAGCTTAAAGCTTAGGCAAATATAATTTAATTAAATATATACATATTTTAGCATTTTTATTTTTTTTTAGTTATTTGGATGAAAATAAAATTGTCCTTATCTGAAAAGCTCAATCTTTAAAAACATTTAATTCAGTCTGTATTAAAATTTGAAACTTTTTTTTAATTTTGGTAAGCCTGTGCTACATTGCTACTTATTTATATATTTTGTGAAATGTTTACAAACCGTAACCAACCCTTGTTATAGCTGAAAGTATTGACTAGTATTTAATTCGTAGTAAGTAAAAGAAATGAAGGGGCTCAAAAGTCTTGTCTATTTTTACTATAATTCATGTTTGTTTTATTTCAACATTTTTCCTTTATGTTCATATACACAAATGACAGAGTAGGTCAAACCCTACATTGGAAGAAGTTATCAGAGATGGGAATTATGATGGAAAATGTTCTGATTGCCCAAAGACAACATAATAAATATGAATCATATTTATTTGATTCATCTATCATTTTGCCTCATCTATTTATTCAGATTTCAGTTATGAATTATTTCAGTTATAATGATTTCCGTTTCAATATGATTTCAGTTATAAATATGATTCCATAATATGAATTGTATTTATTTGATTCATTTGATTTATTTGATTCATCTATCATTTTGCCTCATTTGTTTGTTCAGATTTCAGTTAAATACAAATTTGGTTTAAATAACACCAGTCTTCTCAACTTTAATTTTTGTCACATTAGAAAGTCTTCATTAACTACCGGTTTGTGTTACCTGGTCAGGAACAGATTGTATAGTTATGAACGAGAAAATTCTAGAATAAAAATACAAAGGCATGCCGTCTTCTAGAAATACAAAGAGCAATTAAATCTAGAGGGAGCTTTCTGAGATAATAAAGAATAAAAGCTCCTTGAGTTATAATACAGTTGTTTGCTTTTGTTATATATAATACAAATGCATGTGTTTATATACATATGTGTGTGTACATGTGTATGTATTTGCAATAGAAACAGTTAAAATCTTTAGCTTTTAAAGAGCAAAGATATTTCACAAGTCCACAAAAGTAAGTAAGCGTGGATGAAATAACCAATCTTTTCAGAAATGTTGTCGAGCTAGGGTTAAATGACCTCATTGCCATGTACCTTCCTTGTAACACATGATGAATAGTTAGATTTACAAAGTAAAAATTTGAATTGAAAACACATCATTACTTGAGCTAAAGACTTTTCTGATTAATTTAGTTTACTGATTTGGAGCCTATTAAACAAGGAGAAAAGTTGGCTGTTTTCAAAGTACTGAATTGAGGATTATCATTATTTTGATGAGGCCACTCTACTATGATAGGGCACTGTAATCAGAATGTTGAATTAAGTCAAGCTCGAACCTAAAAAGAATAAACTGTACTCATCAGTAAATGTTCTTAATAGGAATCTTGAAAATATTCCATTATTCCTAATTTAATTAAGAGGCTTTGAACAGTTAACTATGGCCCACATTCATACTCAAGAACATATTATCAGGAAAACCAGAAGAAATGGTGCTTAGGGGTCTTGATTTCAACCTAGGCTTTTTTTTTCCAAGTGAAAAATGGGTTTATTCACTTCATAAACACTCATTTTGTATACAGTTCTGAAACTTTACAATGTCATGGGCTACATATTACCAACAGAAGTCTGCTTAAACTGACACGCTAATTAAACATTAATTTATAAATATTTATACTTGGTTTATGCTAATCTGAAGTTCAATTATATTGGCCATATAGATATAAATAATGGATGTGTGGACCCCTCGATGCATGCAGCTCAGGAGTAGTGTCTAACGTCCGTGAGGCTGTTTCCCATCGTTTTCTTCCGTGTGCACTGTCAGTGGAGGGGAGGAGAATAGACTCCATACCCCAGGTGCTTTTAGCACTCGAGGTAATACAATCAAATGCCTCGCACAGTGCCGGGCACATAGCAATGCAGAGATGGAAGGAGTTATTAGCACTAATGTGAGAGGGTCCCCCGCCCCTACATCACCACGGGGCCATTATATCACTTACTGGACACATCTTTATAGTAGCTCCTCAACTCAACCACACATTTTATCAGTATGATATGCATTACCATCGAGGGTTACTCACAGGAAGAAATTGGTGTACAGTGGACAAATTCCTGATGACATATTTAAAAAGACATTGGGAGACGATTTTTATTTTTTAGCAGAAAGTCCCTAGAGCCGCAACCAAAGGCTGTGTATTAACGCGATCCACAGCTCTGCTTGTACGTGCTGGCACCAGCCTTGGCTTGCACACCTTGAATGAATCCCACAAAATCCCACTTTGAACTCTGCCCTGTTTGGTATCTTGGTTTGCTTAATTTAAACATGATTCGCTCCTTCTTGCTGGCTCTAATGAGATGGTGAGAGGGCTTTGGTAGACACGTAGGCAAAGGGTCCTGAGCCACACGACCCACCCGGTGCCCTTTCAGATGCATTTGCTCTGAGTGGCAAAGCAGAGGGAAGGAACGGAGCCGCGCGGTGTGTGTGATGTGATGAGCCTCGTGCAACTAGGGGGTGGCTCCTCTGGGCAGCTAAATTAAAAACCTCCCTGCAATTTTGATCTCAATCACCTCCTCCGCATCCGTAATTGGTGATGGTCACTTAACTCTTTCCCTGTAAATTCAAACCTGCAGTGTCTCTTTACATCTGTGTGGGGAGTAGACCCCTCCAAGAGACTGCACATGGCATTGACTGCACAGCCTCCCCCAGCCACATATTAAGACGGAGGAGGTTAGGCTATGTCAGATATCACCAGTCTAACGTGATTTTCCCCCTCCTTATATGAATAAAAGCGAAATGACACCTCTAAAGTAAAAGTGCCATTGGTTTTGACTTTCCAAAGGTTTATAATAAAAGCCCGTATTTGTAAAATAACAGAGGATTATATTACATACATTGGACCTATAATTGGTTGATTTAATGAGGTCCTTTAAAAACTGAAGAGCACTATAAAAAAAATCTAGCCGTGAAGATCAAGCTAGAGAAAATCTAATCTTCAAGAAAAACTCTCCGTGTACGAACCCCTGATGGCACTTTAAACACGCTCAAGGAAACCAAAGCAAGTCTATTTGACAAGGAAGAGGGCTTGTTGAGTTGTTGTTTGCTTTTCCTCACAGAGGTAGAAATTATTACGAGTTACAGGTGAAGTAGGGTGATTACAGAAGACATCCAAAGCCCAGTGCCAGTTGGAAGATGATGGCAGGGGTGGCATGGAGGATTAGCCCAGTTTAATAAACACTTACTGGGCTGTAGCAGACACGGGAAGCCCACACGCAAATGAGGTTCACTCTCCATCCGGAGGAGTGCAGAGTTCACTGTCCCCCAAGACAGTGGATGGTCAAAGGGACATATCACTCAAATGCTGATTGAAGCACGCAATACCAAAGCACGCGCTGGATGCAGAGAGATGCAGAAACGGCCCAGATAAAGGCCAAGAGTCACAGAGAAGTCCCTATTCCACCCAGCAAGAGACCTTAGAAAGAAAAGGCAGCCTCTCTCTCATAGCAACACTCTAATTGATACAACTGAGACATAAAGTTGTCTCCAAGAGTGAAAGGATGGTCTAGGCAGGGCTGGAGCCTTGGGAAGGCCAGAGAGTAGTGTGGGTGTGTTGGTGGAAACCCAGGTGGGTTTCTCCTTCTTGAACCCTGACAGCAAGGTAAGAAAGCACATGTGTTGGAAGCGGAAAGAGACTGTCAGTTTCTCTGCCCTGGGAGAACAATTCTCACTCTTGGATCAGACTCGAGTATTATTCAAAGCGCACATCGTGAGCCCCGAACCTGAGCTAACTCTGCTTTTTCTGGGAGAGAAGAATCAGAAAGTAATTTTCCAATTCATTTTGAAGACAGTCCTCAGTTACCCTCAAGAGACAAGCCAATCCATCTGAAGGGGAACCGGCAAGGCTC
Organism: Arctocebus calabarensis; assembly: GCA_963573935.1. Classification (NCBI taxonomy): domain Eukaryota; kingdom Metazoa; phylum Chordata; class Mammalia; order Primates; family Lorisidae; genus Arctocebus; species Arctocebus calabarensis. Next base: position 6,582 of record CAUYON010019619.1, on the reverse strand, counting down.
CACCCGGTCCTGTGCAGGGAATTGGCAGTGAGGGGGCCCCGCGGCTGAGAGTTAACAGCCATCATTATCTTTAACAACCACGGACTTTGTACAACAAAAGTGTGACATGGTGCCTGCCCACCGGGTCTGTTGTGTGAATGCAAATCATCGACACTCTCCACTTCTTTCTCTAGTTTTACAGACTAAGAACGGTGTGAGCCTGGTATTGCATTTACAAATGCATAGCAAGATTTAATCTGCTAAAGAGCTGAACAAAACCAGAGGAATCATTTTTTTTTTTATTTCCTCAGAAGGGGAAACTGAGGCCTAAGTGAAGAGGACTTGCCCAAATTAGTGGCTTTTGATTGGCAAATGTGGGACAAGAACCTGCGTGGCTGGGATCCTAGTTCAGCGCTTCTTGAACACACACACACAAGCGTTGCCAGCTGTCCTTATCGCCGGTAACCCATTCATTCAGCCTGCTCGGAGCCAGACGCTCCCAGGAGACCTGAAAGTAAACCTGTTGTAATTCCAGCCTCAAACAACACGTAGCCTGGTGGTGAGGAAATTGCAATGGAGTGTGTGACCGTGGATGGCTGTGGCTGGGACCAGAACAGGCAAAGATAAGGACTGTTCACTTACTGTTTCTCAGTCTCTGGTTTCTGCTCGATGCCCCACCAGATACTGTGGGGGAAGAGCTTCAGCAGTTGAACTTGGAGCACTGGCACCCCCCTAGTGATGCAGGCAGCGGATGAACAGGCATTTGCAGCGTCTTCCCCGGGACACGAAGGAAGCCACAGCCACCACCGCCCTTCAGGATGGGAGGAGACCCAAGCCTCCAAGCCAAGGGTAGATAACCGCCGGCAAATGGGTAAACACTGCCCACGGCTTCCCGCGTGCTGTTCACTCACAGGAAGCTGGCTCCTGACATCGGGTACCCTGCGTGCACCGGCTTCCCGCCACCCCGGCCCTTGTTCTACAGAGCTCGGGGAAAAGCAGGCCCACGTTGCACAGCCGCACAGAACCCACCACGTGAGCAGAGCCCTGAGCAAAACAGCTCTCCGCTCTCCAGCCGCCTGCGTGGCACGCACTCGAGATTATTGATGCCAAGTACTTTCCTTCAGGAATTTTAAGCGTCCTCCCACTGAGCAGCAAATCATATAATATCCAGAGTCCTGATGTGAGCAGCATGAGTTTCCCGGGGCTTTGCGGGAGACATATGGAAGTGGTGTTACCTCGTTCTGGAGCTGCCAGCCCAATACGTAGACCATTTCTTCCTTGGAGGGTAAGCATTTCTTTTCTGAAAAGCTTGCTTTATGACAGTAGCTTGCACGGCATGAGGGCAAGTTAGTAAGTTGTCTACAAGCCTCCCCGGTGAGGAAGGTAATGGTGGGCATTAGGCTAGAGAACCGTCCAGATGGGACACTTCCCTTCCAGACTGTAACAGGTTGTGTGTATCCGATTTCCCTCCATGGGTCAGCATGGTGAGCGAGGGGACCCGGCTCTGTGGTGAAAAGCTCTCTACCTACAGACAGGCTGCCCCAGAAGTGAAGAGTGTAAAGAGATGGGGCGGTGGGGATACGAGCAAGGAGGGTGGGAAGTCTTGACAAAGGATTCTAAGAAGAGAGCCGAACAAATAATTTAGAAACTGGTGCTCAAAGCCAGAGTCCTAAAGAGAAAGTCAGAGAGTCAGGAAAACAAGGTGACTTCCAATGGCTGAGCAGGAGGCCGGGGCCACTGTTGGCACCACAGGGCTCTCTATGGCTTGGTGTGACAAATCACAGTAGCATGGAGGCAAATATTCAATAAAAGGGTTAGAAGTTAAAGAAATACTCTCAATGAGTAACGCGGAAACAAAGAAAACAGAAAGGATCCATGAGTGTATAAGGCATGACCTTCAGTTTCTGAAAAACATGACCTTCAGACTGAGCCAAGAGAAATTAGAAGAGAAGAAATCAGGACGAAATAATCCGAGAGAGTCTCCCAAGACTAAAGTTTGGTGGCTCCAGGTAGGAGGGGCCCATTGTTTACCAAGTATGAGACAATTTCCCCATTTCAGCACATCAACGTGAAATTTCAGAGCGCGGGTGACCAAGGTAAGAGCCGACCTTCTGGGGATGGTAGATTATGGGTCATAGGTGAAAAATAAGAAATAGGATGGCTTTGGACTAAGAGCTAGAAACGTCAATAGTGCCTTCGAATTTGGAGAGAAAAAAAATTCATCCTAAAATTCTGTCTCACCAAACTTAACACATAAAGAATGAATATGAACATTGTCAGACACGCTGGGTAACAAAAACAAGTTTCCTTCCATACCCTTGCTCGGGAAGCTACTGGAGAATGTGGACCACCAAAATGAGGAAGTAAGCAAGGAAGAAGATGCAGAAGAGAAAGAAAAGAAGATCCAACACAGGAGAAGAGCAAAGGGAATCCTCAGGTCACAGCACAAGGAGACCCCAGGAGGACAGCTGAGCCTCAGGTGCAGACGGCCGGCAGCCCAGATGAGCAAGTCCAGGGGCAGAGGCAAGACGGACGGACCAGGCACAATAGCTGAACACTTGAAAAGAGCTCACACGTTCTCAGTGAAGGAAACAGAGAACATTGATCTAACCCAATTTTCCATAGACCTCTCTTAGGTGAAGTTACAGGAAAGAGGTGGGTTAGCTCAAAATTGTGTTAACACAAAAGTTCACCAAGCAGGTAATCTTGACAAGTTGTTTCCTGTTTTTCTGGTAATAAACATAGCCCACCAGGGTGGAGATGTGGGCATTCTGAACCTGCTATTAGGAATTCTGGCCACCCCTGAAACATTTTTTTGTTTGTTTGTTTTTGCTCAGATAAACTTTGTTAGACTTATCTTGTCTAAGTTTTTTCTCCGACACCTGAAACCCAGCCACACTGCAGGGATGATTGTCAATACTCCACACCTGGGGAAGGAATCGCTATTTCCTACCCAGCATTTCACACCACTAACATCTTCTCAGGCCCCACCCACTGTCAATTACCCAGTCACATGGGACCTCAACAGTGAAGTCAGTTACAATAAAAGAAAAGTAAAGCTGTTGGTTTTGGGTAATTCCCACTGCCACGCCTTTCTCTCCCACTCTAGGAAAGCAATGTCAAGAAAATAAGAAAACAAGGGAGACATTACCATAGCATGACCCATGTATTGCTAATCAATTACTAGTGACACACCCAAAATGTGTCCCTGGTCACACAGATTAGAAGCTCTTCCGTAATGTCACACAGATGAAGTCACAGTTTGGACTCTTCAATGTGATCACCCTTTTAATATTTGAAGATGGCTTGCCTGCCCCACCCCCAACTGGTAGAGAGAAAGAATTTTCTAGAACCAAATTGAGTCTCCATTTGGGCCTTTATCATGTGTACATTCAGTATTGTATTTTAATTCACCCAGTATTCCCATTTTTCTCTTTTTTTCTCCCAGTAATTTTTCCACCTAAGCTTATAGTATAATTCCTACTTATTTTCTGGGTGTCCTGTGATTTGCCAACCTCTTCTTCCTCCTTTGATACTTCAGCTCACTTTTTAAGTGCCCCATACTGGCCCTGCCCTGGCCTGACTTATCCTCTGCTCTGTCAGTCTGTTATGGGGACGCAGCACAACAGAGTGATCAAGAACACAGACTGCAGGGTCAGGCTGTGATCCACCATTTACTAGCTGTGTGACCTTGGGCAAGTGTCTTAACCTCTCTGTGCCTTAGGAACATTGCTAGACACTTATTATTTCCCAACTCACCACTGTCAAGGGAGGGCATCTTAGATGCACTGGATCTTATTTAGGTCTCTAGGGTAACAGAAGTGGTGGCATCAATGGGAGATCACAAAACTTTAGCTCCCCCCACTCTTATAACTTTGTTTACCTAATCCTAGCTAAGAAAATGCTCAGGCCAGGCACAGTGGCTCAAACCTATAATCTCAGAACTTTGGGGAGGCCAAGGCTGGAGGATTGCTCAAGGCCGGGAGTTCAAGACCAGCCTGGCAACACAGTGAGACCCCATCTGTACAAAAAAGAAAAACAGAAAAATTAGCCAGGCACAGTGGAGCGCACCTCTCGCCTCAGCTACTCTGGAGGCTGAGGCAGGAAGATTGGTTGACCCCAGAATTTTGAAACTGCAGTGAGCTACGATTGCACCATTGCACTCCAGCCTGGGCGATAGAGCTAACCTCTGACTCTTAAAAAAAGGAAGCAAAGGAGGGAGGGAGGGAGGGAAGGAGATAGAAAATGGTTTAGTCTATATAAAATCCATATCCTCACTAAGGAAATGTTTCTTTAAGATAAGCTCCCACATCGTCCTTGCCAACCATATTCTGCCCCTAAATCCTTCTTCTATAGACATCAAGAAGCCACCACTGGTCAGTGAGAAAGGCTTGGAAAATAGACACACCTGGGTTCAAATCATGTCTCTGCATTCAGATATGTACATATTGGAGCCAAACGGCTTCTGACAAGTGAGGCAGAGAATGGTCTGGGGTTCACATGCAATTTCAAGGACAATAACTAGGTGCAGTTTATTTTTCAAAACAAGGAAAGAACTGGAAAACTTTAATTGGCCATATAAAAATTATGAGTTATTTCTGCATTATTGGGCAGGGCAGATTAGTGCTAGGAAATTATTAGATTAGGGCCCAGTATGGGATTCTAACACTCAAGTAAATAGAGACCATGATTCAGAGTTTTAAAACCAGAACCAAGAAGAAAATGTTCTGTTGGAAGGGTTGAGCCCTTTAGGGGTCCGATAGCAGTGTATACAAAATAAAAGAAGTTATTATTCCTACTATGTCAAACAGCTGTTTGTCATTTCCCGTAAAAGCAGCGGGAAATTGGCCTAAACTGCAAGGATTTGAGTTAAACATAAGGAAAAAATTCCTGACAGTAGGGGTTGTTAAACAATGGAACAAGTCAGCAATAACAATTGTGGAAGGAACTTCCCAGGGCTCTTTGGACCTTGGACCCCATTTGTCTGGGAGGTTTTGATATAACCTTGCCTTTTGGAGACCTACTAGGATCATTTCCAGGTCTCTGGTTCTTAATTAGTTCGGCATGCTTTTGCATTGATAGCATTACAATCCTGGTCACAACTAAGTAAAAGACAAAAATCAATTTCCCACTCACATCCCCCAACCGTGAAGGCGTTCTCCTCCCCAGTGCACCAAAATCGGGATGGGATGGTCTGCACATTTTCATTCATATGCTTTTAATTTCTTCAGGGAAGTTTTACAACTGAGATTATCATACACCAAAGTTTAGCCCAGGCATACATTGAATTATAAACTGGTAGAAACACTGAATAGAGATGTATAATGGAAACATTAATGGAGCTTTAGCAGTGATGGCAACAGTATGCCACTACAATGCAAGGAAATCGTGTTAAAGTCACTGCTATTGTAGATAACGGGTGCCGCTCTTAATAATGGATTTGTCATGCATTACTTCTATGCTTTTAACATTTTTTCCATCGTGGATAGTGACCTTGGAATAAAGCTGAGAACCATATTTTGTATTTAACCTAAATACCAAATTTAAAGACTTCAACAGACAATACAAAGGGCTTGAGTCCATGCTGCTGAAGACTATGCAAGGTCGTAGAATGCTTCTACAAACTCGTACGCGATGGAAGCAAATCTTTTTTTATTGAAAACATGCGACCCATAACAACTTTCTTCTAACAAAGCCAGGAATGTTTTATGGAGAGGAAAAATAATTGGAATAGTATTAACAGGTAGATACCACATAGTTTTCAAAGAAGGGTAGGCGGGACTTTAGCTCATTTGATTATCTCTGTAGCTCCCTAAACTCCCCCGAAAAATGTTTAAAAGCACAAATAGCATACTTGCAATTACAGCTTCTAGTGAATTCTCCAATCTTCTTCCAATTAGAATGTACTATTCTAAGATTTTCCTCCAAATAAATTCTAGAACTCCAGTGTGTTTTTAAGGGAAACAAAATGAATGGAAAATTTTCCTGGTCCAAGGAAAAACTAAGAAGTGTGGATTTAAAGTGTATAGATCAACACCACTTCCTGAAAATATTCCCACATTCCTCCCACCTGGCACCACCCCATCCAATCCCCTGAGGACAGCCCTCATTTCCTCGGTTGGTCCTGGCCTTGATCTGCTCACACCTCCACAAGCCTAAGTGCCTTCCTCTTAGATTGAGATGCCAACAAGCTGGGCTGGGAAGTTCACCAGTCTCTATTTTAATGTGGTACATGTACACCATGGAATACTATGCAGCCTTAAAGAAAGATGTAGACCTTACCTCTTTCATGTTTACATGGATGGAGCTGGAACATACTCTTAGCAAAGTAGCTCAAGAATGGAAGAAAAAGTATCCAATGTACTAGCCCTACTACGGAAGCTAATTTAAAGGTTTCATATGAAGGCTATAACCCAACTATAGCATAAGAATATGGGGAAAAGTGCAAGGGAGGGGAGGGATGGTGGGAGGGGAGAAAGGGTAATTGGTGGGGCCACACCTATGGTGCATCTTAGAAGGGTACAGGGGAAACTTACTAAATGCAGAATACAAATGTCTTCATACAATAACTAAGAAAATGCCATGAAGGCTATGTTAAACAGT
>CAUYON010019615.1:0-20424 GCA_963573935.1 Arctocebus calabarensis | reverse complement strand
CTTCTTTCTTCAAGGATTCTCAGAATAAAGGCAGCAACTTCTTCCCTTCAACCTGCACTGTTTCCTTAAAGTCATTAACTTAAGGAGCATCTGCTCAATCCTCAGATTGAGGATGGGGTGTGTACTGCAGTAGCGCCCCCATAGTTGACCACCTCCCTACACTGACCACCTCCTTCAGTTGACCTAATTTCCATAAACTGGACATGCTCCACAGTACATATCAATATAGTAGGCCTAGTTCCTTATGTTGACCACCTCCATATGCTGACCAGTTTGTTGCAGTCCCTTGAGTGGTCATCTTACAGAGGTTCTGCTGTAGGACAGGCATCCGCCTGGGCCCTAATAAGGTAACATAATTGGACAAGGAAGATATTGGCACAGAAGTGTGTGCTCACGCTTGCAGAGAGGTGCCTGGTCACAGCTGACGTCTGTGCAAAGCTTTGAAACAGTTCCCAGGCACCGACCGCATTTCTCGGCTCATCCTGACCTCAAATGCACAGAGTGATTACTGCTAGATCTGGCTTACCCATGAGGTGTCTGAGTTCTGGAAGGTTGGGGTACATAGCCTGTGGAGCTACAGGGGAACATAGTGATGGCTCGGTGCCTGTAGCTCTGTGGTTACGATGCCGGCCACATACACCCAGGCTGGCAGGTCCAAATCTGACCCAGGCCTGCTAAGAACAATGACAACTGCAACAAAAAAACAGCTGGTTGTTGTGGCAGGTGCCTGTGGTCCCAGCTACTTGGGAGGCTGAGGCAAGAGAATCACTCAAGCCCAATAGTTGGAGGTTGCTGTGAGCTGTGATGCCACAGCACTTTACTGAAGGTGACATAGTGAGACTCTGCCTCGAAAAGAAAAGAAAAGAAAAGAAAAGGAAAGGAAAGGAAAGGAAAGGAAAGGAAAGGAAAGGAAAGGAAAGGAAAAGAAAAGAGAAGGAAAGAACATAGCAAGAATTGAAGTCAGGTCTTTGGATGTTGTGTCTCTGTGGATGACCAAGTGTGGAGACAAAGATTAGAATTTTGATGATTCTAAGGGCAGTGAAAACCATTCTCCTTATACTTAGAAAATTTCAAAGCTACTACTGACATAAGGGCCTTGCAACAAGTTTTCTTCAAACTAACTTTGCTTTCTTCATTTTTCCTTTTTCCTTTCCTTTCTTTTTTTCCCCTTCCTTCCCTCCCTCATTTCCTTTCTTCCTCTCTTTCTTCTGAACTAACAGCTTTATCAAAATTTTATTCCCATGCAATAAAATTCACCTTTTAAAGCCCACCTTCTAAAGAGTATAGCTAAGTGGTTTTTCGTGTCTTCAGAGTTGTGTCCCCATCACCGCCATCTCACTCTAGAACATTCTCATTGTCCTAAACAGAAATCCCATATGTACTTCTGCACTGCTGATGGGAATGCAAACTAACACGCTCCTTTTGGAAAGATGTTTGCAGAACATGTGGGGATCTAAAAATACACCTGCCATTCGATCCTACAATTCCTCTACTAGGTATATACCCAAAAGACCAAAAATCACATTATAACAAAGATATTTGAACCAGAATGTTTATTGCAGCCCAGTTCATAATTGCTAAGTCATGGAAGAAGCCTCATTGTCCATCGATCCACGAATGGATTAATAAATGGTAGTATATGTACGCCATGGAATATTATGCAGCCTTAAAGAAAGATGGAGACTTATCTCTTTCATGTTTACATGAATGGAGCTGGAACATAGTCTTAGCAAAGTATCTTAAGAATGGAAGAAAAATTATCCAATGTACTCAGCCCTGCTATGAAACGAATCATAGCTTTCATATGAAGGCTATAACCCAACTATAGCACACGAATATGGGGAAAGGGGCAAAGGAAGGGAGGGGAGGGGGCAGGATAGGTGGAGGGAGGGATGTTGGTGGGGCCACACCTACGGTGCATCGTAGAAGGGCACAGGTGAAACTTACTAAATGCAGAATACAAATGTCTTCTTACAATAACTAAGAAAATGCCATGAAGGCTATGTTAACCACTTTGATGAAAATAGTTCAGATTGTATATGAAGCCAGCACCTTGTACCCCTTGATTGCACTAATGTACAAAGCTATGGTTTAATAATAATAAAAAAAATTGAAGCAAATCTTTACTGGGAAGTGAAAACACCCCTTTCTGTAAGGCTTAATAGTGTCATTACTTCATAAATGAAATAGTCAAGAAAAATCAGGAATGCACCCTCCTCCTTTCCATGGGTTTGAAATATTTTATGGTAGGGATATGCCGTGTTTTGTTATCCATTCTACACTTGATGGCCGTGGCGTGGCTTCTCACGAACGCTGCTAGGAATAGCACGCACGGTTTCTCTTTCCAATCTTTCTTTCTCTCTTCATGAGATGCAAGATTATTGCATCTCTGTTCTCATTCTGTTTTATCGGGATGTACCAAAAGCACAACAAATTTAACATCACAACTAGGTTGATATTACTCTGTTAAACTTCCAGAAGCGTGGACAAATATTTTTGTTTCTCAGGATACTTCGAAGTTGAACCATTGGGTTATACGATCATTCTCTGTTTAAGAGACTGGGCTGTGTCTCAAAGCCGGGACATTATTTTTCACGAGAGAATTGGGAATTCATTTGCCACTGATCTGCGACTAGAGGTAGTTGAATTAGGGAAGGAAAGTAGGTCATGTTATTCTTAGGTTGGTGCTCTTTGCTCTAAAACCTGCTTTTCTTTAGGGTAAAGAACTTGCTCACTCAATTCTCAAGCGCAGACAGGAATTAAAAACAAGAGTATCTTGTATTATCAACTGGGAAGCTAAGACAACTGAATCTTTGAGACATAGATACTTATGGGGGAACGTGAATGATTCCGCGGCCCCGAAGGCTAAACCCCATTTGCTAATTTTGCTTACCTGTAAATAAAAGCCTTTCTCTGACTTTATTATTTTGCTTTGTCTCTTTTCAGCATTGATGAGACGCAAGCATCTCTCTTCTCATTCTGTTCTATCAGGATGTACCAGGAGCACAAAAATTTAACATCGCAACTGGTCAATATCGCTCTGTTAAACTTCCAGAAGCATGGACACTGGCCAGTGCAGAGAAGAGGGGGCAGTGGACGGGGTTGGTGGGTTTGGAGGGGAGGAAGAGTTGTGCAGCTGAGATGTGGGTTTCACAGCCCTCTGGCCTGGTTTTTAATGGGATTGTTTGCTTTTTTTCTTGTTGATTTGCTTGAGTTCTTTGTACATTTTGGTTATTGGCCCTTTGTTGGATTTATACCATGCAAATACCTTCTCGCACTTTGAAGGCGGTCTCTTTGCTTTGATGATCCTGTTCTTAGCTATGCAGAAACTTTTTAGCTTATTCAGATCCCATAGTCTGTGTAACCCTATTATCTGTACCCTCATATTAATCTGAAGTAAAAATAAGTAAATCAAAGAGGATACAGGTCTCTTGCTCAAGTTTTAATGGGATTACTTATTCTTTGTTGAGTTGCTTGAGTTCTTTGTAGATTCTAGCTATTAGCCCTTTGTTGAATTTATATTATGCAAATATCTTCTCTGATTTTTTTTTTTTGAGACAAAGTCCAGGTATGTTACCCTGGGTAGAGTGCTGTGGTAGCACAGCTCATAGCAACCTCAGACTCTTGGATTCAACCTATCTTCTTGCTTCAGCCTCCAAGTAGCTGGGACTACAGATGCCCACCACAACGCTGGGCTATTTTTTAAAGATGGGTTCTCACTCTGGCTCAGGCTGGTGTTGAACTCCTTAGCTTAAGCAAACCAGCTGCTATAGCCGCCTAGTATTACAGGTGTGAGCCTCCATGCCTTTTTTCCTTTTTCTTTTTGTCAGACAGAAACTCACTATGTTGCCCTGGGGTAGAGGACTGTGGCATCACAGCTCACAGCAACCTCAGACTTTTCGGCTCAAGCAATCCTCTTGCCTCAGTCTCCTGAGTAACTGTAACTACAGGTGCCCACTATAACACCTGGCTATTTTTTAGAGATAGGGTCTCGCTCTTGCTCAGCCTGGTTTCAAATTCCTAAGCTCATGTAATCCACCCATCTCAGCCTCCCAGAGTGCTGGGGTTCCAGGCGTGAGCTTCTCCCCTTTTGAAGGCTGTCTATTTGCTTTGATGACTGTGTCCTTAGCTGTGCAGAAACTCTTAAGCTTAATCAGGTCCCCTAGTCAATGTAACCCCAATGTGTGTGCCCTCATATTAATCTGGAATAAAAATAAATAAAGAAAAAAGGATACTAGCACTAGACTGTTTATTGCAGCTCACTTTACGATCGCCAAAATGTGGAAACAACCTAAATGCCCACCAACCCAGGAATGGATTAACAAGCTATGGTATATGTACAGTATGGAATACTATTCAGCCATTAAAAAATGGAGACTTTACAGCCTTTGTACTAACCTGGATGGAAGTGGAACACATTATTCTTAGTAAAGCATCTCAAGAATGGAGAAGCATGAATCCCATGTACTCAAGTTTGATATGAGGACAATTAATGACAATTATTGATGCGGTGGGGGTGAAGAAAAGGGAGAGCAGAGAGAGGAAGAATGAGGGAGGGGTGGGGGAAGGAAGAGCAGAGGGGGGGACGGAGTAAGGGAGTGGGGTCTTGGGGTCTTGGAGGGTGCCACACCTTTTGGGGGCAAAGCACCCCAAAAGAGGGTCTTTTCCTAACAAATGCAACCAGTGTAACATGGTTTCTTGTACCCTCAATGAATCCCCAACAATAAAATAAAATAAATAAATAAAGAGATGGTGGGGAATCTTTTTCTAAAGATTGAGTACATACATTTTTCCACAATTGCTCTGTGGAAAGAAGACAACATGAACAATTATTGGCAGACTGAAAAGTTTTTCATAGAAAATGTTGGCTTCATCATGGTCTTTGAGGGTTTGTTTTTACTTTTACGTATAATGACAATTAGGAAGCAACTTGACTAAGTTGCAAGGCACCATGCCAAATGGAGCAAAAAAAAAAGTTACTAAGAAATTCATTAAATTTAAGTCTTAAGGCAAACTATTTTCTGCCTGAAAACAGTAGGAGTATAATAAATCCCACTGGGAAGATTCTGGGCTTGTTGGATGGGAATGATAATGAAGTTTTTGTGTTGTAGTTGCAAATGTTAAAAGATCAAATGAAGAAGCTATGACTGGGAGGCTTGTTTCTTCCATATTGTGCAGTTCCGATTCCAAGTCAAATGCTCAGAATCATTTAGGGACCACCAGGCTGGCACCTAGTGACTTTTTGCTGCTAACTCATCTCCAATTCTAAACCTGAAAAAGCTCCTGGGCTATCTGTATTGACACTACACTTACATAATGACTACAGCATGAAGTTGTTTATTTTAGCCACCTCTTCTGATATGACTTCTAAAGGATGTATTCAATGTGAATAATAGAGTTCTGATTCAAAGAAAAAAATTATTTCTTCTTCATAATTATAAAAAGAGAGAATATTTGGTTTCTAATTTAAAGTTTGCTATCTTTCTTATTTTTATTTATTTATTTATTTAATTTTCAAATTAATATAAGGGTACATGTGATTGGGTTACATTCTTTTCATTTGTTAGGTAGCATCGGAGTTGCAGTTGGGTCATTGTACCTATTGGAGGGAACTTATTGAGCCCCCTCCTCCCTTTCCTCTTACTTGAATTTAATTGTGTTTTTCTCTTGTGTGGGCCTGTAGTTGTTCATCTGCTAGTATTGAGTACATGGGTGCTTTCTTTTCAATTCTTTAGATACTTTACTAAGAAGAATATTCTTTAACTCTATCCAGGTAAATACAAAAGTTGTAAAGTCTTTACCTTTTTATGACGAATAGTATTCCATGGAATACATATGCCAAAATTTATTAATCCATTTCTGGGCTGATGGGGGTTTGGGTTGTTCCAACATCTTTGCAATTGTGAATTGAGCTGCTATAAACTTTCAAGTACAAATATCCCTTGTGATAAAATGATTTTTTTTCTTTTCTTTTCTTTCTTTTTTTTTTTTTTTGAGACAGAGGCTCAAGCTGTCACCCTGGATAGAGTGCTGTGGCATCACAGCTCACAGCAACCTCCAATTCCTGGGCTCAAGCGAGTCTCTTGCCTCTGCCTCCCAAGTAGCTGGGACTATAGGCGCCCGCCACAACACCCGGCTGTTTTTTTGGTTGCAGCCATCATTGTTGTTTGGCGGGCCCAGGCTGGATTCGAACCCACCAGCTCAGGTGTATGTAGCTGGCGCCTTAGCCCGCTGAGTCACAGGTGCCGAGCCGATTTTTTTTTTTAAAACTCTTGATTTTTTGTGTTACACAAGGAGTATGTAAAGACTAGATAAAATTATTGCTATAGATGAAAATTGACTTTTGGGTGAAATACCACCATAATATAATATTCTGAAGGCAGTTTTAGCTCATGCTAGACATGAATGGAGAGAAGCTGGTGATACTGTAAGATTTCTAAATGTCAAGGAAAAATTAAGTAACTCGGAGGCATTCAAGGTAATTTTTATCACCAAGGGAACCAATAGGAAGAGAGACTCAGGAATTGAGAAAGGCTTTTTTTTTTTTTATAATTTTATTGAATCATAATTCTGTACATTGGTGCATTCATAGGGCATGATTCATATACATTCAGAAATGTTTTGATCGTACTGTTACAGATAGCCTTCATGGCATTTTCTTGATCACTATATAAAGACATTGATATTCTACATTTACTAAGTTTCCCCAGTACCCTGCTAAGATGCACCGTAGGTGTGATCCCACCAATTGCCCTCCCTCCACCCATACTCCCCCCCCAACCACTCATTTCTTAACTGAAAAAATAAAGCCATACCCCATACAGTAGAATGATCAATCTTTAAAAAGATGAATCAAATTAAATGTCAAATAAGAATTCTGGCTCTTCCAAAAATGTTTTTTGATAGTGTAGGTGAAATAAAAACATTTCTAGTCAAAAACTGAAAGAATTTTTCCCACTCTCTCTCCAAAGACAATAAAAATGGGTATTCTTCAGACAGAAATAAAGATTCCAGATGGAGGGTGGGAGATGAAGGAAGGAGCGGAAAAACAAAGAAAAGGGTAAATCTGTATGTGTTGTTGAAACTAATAATAGTGTCTTATTTTGTTTACAATCTATAGGGAATGAAAATACACAATGATAATGCTTTATGAGTTATGAGGGGACAGTAAGGGGACAGTTCTAAGCCTCTTGCATTTTCTGGGAAAGTACCAATTAATGTTAGATGTTGATAGTCAAGCTTCTGTAATCTCTATGGTGGTCACTTAAGAATATATAGTTTTCAAATTAATAATGAGAGAAACCTGGCACAATTTTTTTAAATAAGCAATCTAAAATAAGGGAAGAAAAGAGAGGGAAAATGTATACAGTAGGACAAATAGAAAATACTTAGTAATGTTGTCAAAACCACAAGGGGGCTTTAGCCTAGATCCAGTTGCTCATCACTCAAAGATCTTATTATTGAGACAAGTATTGCCAAAGAAGAAAGGAATTTTAAAAATTATTTCTTTTTTTTTTGTTTGGGATTCATTAAGGGTACAAAGAATTCGGTTACACTGGTTGCATTTGTTAGATAAAATCCCTCTTATAATTGTGTCCTGTCCCAAGAGGAATGCCATGGAAGAAAGGAATTTTTTAACATGACAGACATCTTGTCTAAGAAGCTGCCTCAAATCCATGTTTCCAATAAAAGAGATCACAGGTTCTTAAAGGAGGGGCCAAATGCCTTGGTACAGGTTGTACAGGATGATGAATCTTGGCATCAGGAAGCCTACCCAGGGGCCTTCAGACTCTTAGCTCTTTTCTCTTATAGAAAATTTACCATTTCTGGGAAATAACGCAAATGGTTAAGTAGTTATTTATGAGAGAGGATTATTAAAGAACATATAGGGGTCATTGAAATTTGTTCATGAGCTGGTTATAGTAAGATGGTAGTTTTTTGTTGTTGTTGTTTTGATTTGTTTGCAGTTTTGGACCAGGGCTGGGTTTGAACCCGCCACCTCCGGCATATGGGGCTGGCACCCATAAGATGGAAGTTTTATACCTAAATATGTTAATAATCACATTAAAGCAAATGAATTGTGTATTTTCATGTGTATTAGGCAAACAGGATATAAAAATGTAACTTAATTGTTTCTAAGAGACACATTTAAAATATAAAGACACAAAAAGAATGAGAATAACAATATGAAAAAAGTAACAATTAATGCAAACAATAACCAAAAGAAAATTGATATTGATGTAATAATATCAGTTAACAAATACTTTGTGTGTGTGTGTGTGTGTGTGTGTGTAGACAGATTCTCACTCTATCGCCCTCAGTAGAGTGCGGTGGAGTCACAGCTCACCAGCAACCTCCAGCTCCTGGGCCTAAGAGATTCTTCCGCCTCAGCCTCCCAAGTAGCTGGGACTACAGGCGCCCGCCACAGCGCCTGGCTAATTTTTGATGCAGTTCGGCCGGGGCTGGGCTTGAACCCACGGCCCTCGATATATGGGGTCGATGCCCCACTTGTTGAGCCACAGGTGCCACCCAGTTAACAAATACTTTAAGCAAAAAATTTTATCAGAATAAAGAGGGACACTAAATAATGATGACATAGCAATTCAATATTTATGTGCATCAGCTCTAAAAACCCATAAAGCAAAAACTTACAGAATTTCAAAATAAAACAAGCAAATCCAAAATCACTGTAGGATATTTTTGCACTTTTCTGTAACTGAACAAGCAATATGCATGCACACACACACAAATCAGGAAGGACATAGAGTAGTGCTTCTCAAACTTTTATGTACCTAAGAATGATTTGGGTATGTATTAAAATACAGATTTCTGGGCCCCATTTCCAGAGATTCTGAATTCAAAAGGGTCTACAGTGGGCGTGACAATTTGCAGCTTTCAGATTAATGCTGATGCTAATGTTCTGGAGTCAGACTTTGAGTAGCACAGATATCAAAGGTTCAAATACCACAATTAGCAAACTTGACCTGTGGACATATATACAATGCTAGATCTAACCAACTATAGAATGCATGTTATTTTAAGCACTTGCAGAATATTTTGAAATATTCTGGGCCGTAAAGCCCCTCTCAATAAATATAAAACTTTTTAAAACATAGAGTGTGTTTTTTGACTATAGCAGAATTAAACTAGAAATCAAATAGATAACTAGAAAATTTTCATATGCTTGGAAATTAAGCAATATATTTATTAACCCCCAAATTAATGAGGAAATCACAATGGAAATTGGAAAATATTTTAACTGAGTGATTATGAAAATACAACATATTCTTCCACCTATCAGGTACAATGTAAGGGTGTAGGGCACATTTCCTGGATGAAGGACCCAAATACATGTGAGACTATCCCCTACCAATACAGACAATGTGGCCTAATTGTATGTACCCTTATGTTAACCCAAAATAAATAAAATGTTAAAAAATGCAGCACATTAAACTTCATGGGATATAGCTAACGCCATGCTCAGAAAGAAATTTATCGCCTTAAATATATAATATATAAATGCATGTTTGTGTACATGTATATACTGTATATATTGATATGTGTGTTTATGTATATATGTGTTAAGATTGAAAATCAATGAACTAAGGGTTTGTTTCAAGATATTAAAGGACAGTAAACTAAACCACAAAAAGTGGAAGGAAGGAAATAGTAATGATAGTGCAAAAATTAATAAAAACTGCAGTAGAGCTCAATGAAACCAAGCATGAGTTCTTTCAGAAGTCTTCCCTTCTATTCTAGACCCTTAGTTTGACTCCCCCAAAGCAATTAACAGTGTCAGTGTCTTATGTATTCCTTTTTTTTTTTTTTTTTTTTGAGATGGAGTCTCATTGTGTTGCCCAGGCTAGACTGCTGAGGTGTCAGCCTAGCTCACAGAAACCTCAAATTCTTAGGCACAATTGACCCTCCTGCCTCAGCCTCCCCAGTAGCTGGAACTACAGGTGCCCACCACAATGCCGAGCTGATTTTTCTACTTTTAATAGAGAGGGATCTTGCTCTTACTCAGGCTGGTCTTGAATTCTTTGAGCTCAAGTGATCCTCCTGCCTCGGCCTCCCAAAGTGCTAGGATTCCAGACATGAGCCACTGCACCTAGCCTAAAATATTTCTTAATATACCTGTTAATTTTCAGTTATTCTTACTGAGCCATAGTATGGTTACTACCCCTTTAAAAAAATAAGTGTGTCTTAGAAGATTTTCAGTTTCAGATCACTCACCTCATTCTTAGTAGTAGCTATATGTTGTTTCATTATATGGAGGTACATAGTTGATTAAGTTGAGCTGGTTAAGTGGTAGATATTTGGAGTTTTAGCCTTTTGCTGCTGATATAGGGTACAGCAAGAAACATATGCTAAGAGCATGAGTCATACATGGATTTGTAGGTCAAATTTTTAGAAATGGAATGAAGCAGATAATGTTTTTAAGTGTGAATTGGGAAGCCTAAAGGAGAGTGTGGAAGAGATGAGCATGTGTTCTAGAATCAAACCACCTCTGTTCAAACACTAGTTCCATCACTTGTCTTTGAGCAAGGTATTTAAATTCTTTGTGCCTCAGTTTTCTCAATCCATAAAATAGGGAAAATAGTAGAACCTACCTCATTGGTTATGAAGACTTAATGAGTTAGTATATATGGAGTGGTACTAGCATTTAAGAAGCCCTGAATAAATGTTCATGAGTGTTGTTATCCTAAGAGAACACACAATCATGGACAGAATGAAGGCGGGGATAAGATTGGATTTGGGAGATTGAAGATAATGGAAAGAGGGATTGCTTGAGGGAACACAGTTTCTGCCGGGCAGGCATTAAATGTGTGTGGAATGAATGATCTGGCACAGCCAGCCTGGGCTTCTGATTCCCCCAGCAAAGCTTAGAGCCCGGAGTGCAAGGAGGTAAAAGGACTATCAGGTGACTGGGTAGAAAGTTAGGGAGAGAAGTTATAATGTAGTATGTATAATTCCCTTTTCTCTCTTCTCTCTTACTAAGATATATAGTTAGGTCATTGCCCTGAAGATACCCCAGATTCTTCAGCAACATTCGGTTGAGGTCATTATGTCCCACCGGCAGTGCTGCTGCCCTTTCATATTTTGAAAAACTGAGACTTTATATGACTGTATATTCAATGTAGGAAGGTACAGAAAAGTCACCCAAACGCCTTTTACCACTATTTGGTAGCAATGTGACCTTGAACAAATTATTTAATAACTGTCCATTTCTTGATCTAGAAACTGAAAATAATAATTTCTTCAGAGGGCTGAGAAGTTAATGAGATCATCTATGTAGAATACCTTGTATAGGGCCTGGCATAGCATGAGTGTACAAGAAAATGCAAGTTATCATCCATTGGATCAGCATTTTCTTTTTGGGCATATTGTGCCTTGTAAAGGATCCAAAAGAAAGAGGGCAGCCCAGTGTCAGTGCAGTGGCTTACGCCTACTATCCCAACACTTTCGGAGGCTAAGGTGAGAGGATCACTTGAGGCCAAGAGTTCTTGACCAGCCTAAGCAAAAGTGAGACCTCACCTCTACAAAAAAATAGAAAAATTACCTGGACATGGTGGCACACAACTATAGTCCTAGCTAGTTGGGAGACTGAGGCAGAAAAATCACTGGAGCCCAGTAGTTTGAAGTTGCAGTGAGCTACATGTACGATGATGCCACTGCACTCTTGTCCTGGAGACAGAGCAAGATCCTGTCTCAGAAAGAAAAACAAAGAAAGGGGGAACAAAGGTTCTGACCCTCAGCAAACTAGTGTGCTATGCCCCTGCCTCGAGATTTCTGCATGCTTCATAAACATAGATGTATTTTTTACTCCAAAAATGCATGTGATCATTTTTGGTGAGAAATAATTATATATTAACAAGGTAGCATACCTTTTGAAGATAAATATACCTTTTAAAATAAAATCTGTGAGATTTTCCAGGATTTTAAAAAGAAAAGAAAACAATGATGTGTATTTGGTAGGGAGTAGTGTTTGAATAAATAGGGGCTTCTCTCTTTTTTTTTAAGACAGTCTCATTTTGTTGTCCCTGGCTAGCGTGCCGTCTAGAGTGCTGTGGTGTCACAACTCATAGCAACCTCAATCTCCTGGGCTCAAGAAATCCTCTTGCCTTGGCCTTCTGAGTAGCTGTGAGCGCAGGTGCCTGCTAAGAAGCCCGGCTATTTTTAGTAGAGATGGGTCTTGCTCTTGCTCAGGCTGGCCTCAAATTCCTGAGCTCAAGCAATCCTCCCACCTCAGCCTCCCAGAGGGCTAGGATTACAGGCCTGAGCAACTACACCTGGCCAGTAGGGTTTCTCTTAAACAAGCAACTTGAGTGTAAGATTTCTTTATAGAGAACACTGAGTAGATTTTAATGTTTTTATTTATAGGGATTAGATTTACATGAAACTTCTCAGGACAAGAAATCTGACGTGTTAACATTCAGAGTGATCTTGAGTTTTGATTTTGGGGTGCTGATGAGTTGCCTGGGAGATACTCCACCTTCCAGTGCAGCTGACAAGAGGTACTTCCACAGGTGTGATGTCAAGTGTTTCAGAACCTGCCCGAGGCTTTCCATGAACCTCTGAAGGAAACCTGTCAAGTTGTATACCTAGCACAGTTGGGTTTTTGTTTTAATGAGAGGAGTAATTTTAAAGGAAAAAATCTTTTAACTGAAAATGTTATCTGTGGTCATTTAGAGCCATCTCTCAGCACGTGTTATAGGAAAATGAACAGTGCCATCCATTTTCTATATACTGTGGCCTCAAGGCTGACATTTTATATACTTTTTGCAGATGAATCTTTTTGTGACTGTCATTAGCAGTTATAAGTCTATCATGCATAGAGGAGAAAGAGCAAAGGCAAACTGTGAGGGTGTCAGCACATTTATGGCAATAAAATTTTTCAAAGCCTCAAATAAAAAAATAAAATACTGTACTTGGCAAGCGACTGTTTTAAAATTATTTCAAATCCTATGGAAACTGAATTTTGATTTGTCCAGTTCTCCCATTACAAGTAGGATATGTTTCGAAAGTTGGTTTTCGAGTCAGCTATAAATTTGGAGCTTATTTTCTTAAAAGGAAAAATGTAAAAAATGTTTGAATTCTTGGCCTCGCTCACCTTTTAGCCATAAAGGAACTAAGATAGTTTTCATTGAAAAGGTAGAGTATACTTTTGTAGCCCTCACCAATTTAATACATTGGAAAGGAAATAAAATTGAATAAGAATAATTTTTAAAATCTTTATTAAGAATATTAAGGAAAAGCAAGTTTTATTAGATAAGTCATAATGGGAAATGCTATGTAATCTCAGGGAAGTTACATAAACTTTCTGGCTGCCCTTTTTTCATTAGTAAAGTGTTAAATGAGATAATACATGTGAAGTTTCTGGTACAGAGCTGGCACATAACGAGCTCTCCATAAATGTCCACTGTTTAAATACAGGGATAGTGGTGTTGGAACCTAGATTTCCTACAAATTCTGGGCAACGATGTTTTGCCCTGCTGAGTGGCTATGTTGAGGCAGGGGTAAGGAGGGATAGGTGTTGCTGGCAAGTACTTGTGCAGAACAGTGGCCCCGAAGGTACAGGGGTGACAGGAACTCTTGTGTTACCCTTTCTGGTAGGAAGTGTATTATGCTCAGCCATGCAGGAACCACCTCCTTTTCTTCCTTTCTCTTCGTGCTGCCCATTCCCCTCTGCCAGTATCCTAGCATGGGGAGCCTGGACTGGCCTGCCCAGAATCAAGCTCCTTTGATAATTGTGAACTAATCCTGGTCACTACAGAAAGCAAGCATAGTATTTATGCCATGGGCCTTCTGTTGTTGCTCATTGGTTTTAAGAAAAGGCAGAACTAACATTCTTTGGGTGCCTGGTACTTTCCAGGCACCATCCTGTGCATTTAACGTGCTATTTCATTTAATGTTCACAGTGGCTCTGCAGGAGGAGGTGTCACTATCTCACTTTGCAGACCAGGAGAGGTAAACCTTAGATGACATGACTTGCCTGAGAGATAGCACAGGCAGGACATTGCAGAGCTGGGGTTCACACTCGGGTCTCTCGCTTTCCAGCTCTTTTACCCCCATCCCACAGTGGCCCAGCCTTTCTGTCCTTACAGAAAATGATAAACACAGGCTCTCAGGAGGGAGAGGAGTAGAGTGAGAGGAGAGTTGTTAATACCATTAACTTTAAAAATTGTTTGCATCTGGCTTCCATCCCTCATTTCAAATTGAATCATATAGTGGGGTTTAAAACATATTGATTAAGGAGAAACTATTTGTTAGAGGTGAAATCGTTAGCCATGTAAATACGCTGCCATGTTCCATTATACACGACCTAGCATTGCAGCATTTCAGAATCTGTTACATTTAATTAGGCACAGTACATAAAGTATGCATTGCAAGTAAACATGAGAAAACACAATGGCTAATTTTTCCAAGATTTGTGCTTCATAAATTTTCAGTTTGCTAATTTCAGTGATGATGTTTTAGTGTCAGCTGCTTCCTTTCCAAATAAGTGCAGATCTTTTCCTGACGCAGTTACGGAAGGAAGCAACAATGATGGTGAGCTGGGACCTTCTGCACTTCTGCCTCCTGAAGGCTGGGACCTTCTGCACTTCTGCCTCCTGAAGATTTCTTTTAAGGAATAATCTTTCTCTTTTATTTTTGTTTTTAGGTTATTAACACAGTAAGTGTAGTGATAGAATTTGAAATGTAAGATATAATTAAAACTAATTAATTAATAAATTGGCTATCAATGACTGCAGAAACATTGTTCATCAGCGGTTCTCAACATGTGGGTCGTGACCCACAGGAACTGTATTAAAGGGCTGCGGCATTAGGAAGGCTGAGAACCACTGTGTAGATGGTTTCACTTTTTTTTTGAGATAGTCTCACTTTGTTGCCCTCGGTAGAGTGCTGTGTCATCATAACTCACAGCAACCCCCAACTCTTGGGCTCAAGCGATTCTCTTGTCTCAGCCTCCCAAGTAGCTGGGACTACAGGCGCCCACCACAACACCTGGCTATTTTTTTTTTCTTTTTTTTTTTTTAAGAGACAGGGTCTCGCACTTGCTCAGACTAGTCTTGAACCTGTGAGCTCAAGCAGTCCACCTGCCTCGGCCTGCCAAACTGCTAAGAGTTTTGTTTTTGTTTTTGTTTTTTAAGAGACAGAATCTCACTGCTAGAGTTTTGTTTGTTTTTTTTAAGAGACACAGTCTCGCTTTATTGCCCTTGGTAGAGTGTGGTGGTGTCACAGCTCACAGCAACCTCCAGTTCCTGGGCCTACGCCATTCTCTTGCCTCAGCCTCCCGAGTAGCTGGGACTACAGGCGCCCGCCACAACACCCGGCTATTTTTTGTCGCAGTTTGGCCGGGGCTGGGTTTGAACCCGCTACCCTCGGTATATGGGGCCTGTGCCCTACTCACTGAGCGACAGGCGCCAGCCAGGATTTGTTTTTTTTACTCTCTATGTTTTTGACTTCCCAGAGCTAATTTATTCTTTGTCTAGCTGCAAAAGGTTTTTGTGACACAGTGGAAGTGGTTGCCCAACCAAGGCCCCTCCCCCCATTTTTATATATAGCTGACTGTGTTTTTTTTTTTTTTTTGAGGCAGAGTCTCAGTTGGTCACTCTCAATAAAGTGCTGTGGCATCATAGCTCAAAGCAACCTCAAACTCTTGGGCTCAAGTGATTCTTTTGCCTCAGTCTCCCAGGTACTGGGACTATAGGCACCCAAATGCCCGGCTACTTTTAGAGATAGGGTCTCTCTCTTGCTCAGGTTGGTCTCCAATCTGTGAGCTCAGACAATCCACCCACCTCTGTCTCCCAGAGTTCTAGGAGTGAGCCACCTCGCCCAGCCAGGGCTTCCCAGGCCCTCCCTGCTCAGACAGAAAAGTTAAAGTGTAACGGGAGTTAGCTTGATCACTTAAAGTAGCAGTCTTCAAAAAATAGTTGAAGATTTTCCAAAGGGAAACCAGATTTTCCCTGGTCAGCTTTCCTAATGTGTGTGTGTGTGTGTGTGTACTCCTTCCTAAAATCCACCTGCTCAGAAAGTTACCATCCTAGAAGCATTCAGTCTGTTTTTGTTTTCCCTCCTCCATTTTCCCACTTTATGGAAGAAACCTAAAGTCTTTTGCCCCAAAGTGTGAGGACCTCTAAGTGCCCACAAGGGATTGTATGACGTGTTGGCAATAACCAAACCTACTCAGACTAGCAGCACTATGTTAACCCCCTCAACCCTCTGCTTAAGAAATGCATGTGTAGTTAAACCTGATTTTGGGTGGTTAAAATGAGTATTTTTATTTAATAAAATAAGTACTTGTGGGCAGCGCCTGTGGCTCAAAGGAGTAGGGCACTGGCCCCATATGCCAGAGGTGGCGGGTTCAAACCCAGCCCTGCCAAAAAAAAAAAACCTCATATAAAGTAAGTACTTGTGTTGCTTTGATCAACTTAGACTGACTAATGGTAGCTTAATCTAGAAGGAAATATTAAACATGTAGAGACAATTACAGGAACTATAAACAATTTCAAAAATACACTTTCCATCTACTTCTTTTGTAGGGCATAAAAATATATTGCAGTAGGAATAATATGGAAAAGAAATGAAATAGAAATACACTTTCAAGAACAAAAAAAGTATAAAATTTTAGATTTGAAGATCGAATTTATGTATTTTTAAAATGGATTGTGAGTATCAAATTGCTGCATTGTTTATAGTTGGTTGGATATATATTAAAGAATAGTGTTACAGTTTTATTTTAAAATGTCAACATTTATGGCATACAGAAATAACATTGTCTATAACTATATAGACTTATAATGAAAAATTGTAGTTGCCAACTTAAAAATTGCAAAGAGAAA
Source organism: Arctocebus calabarensis (assembly GCA_963573935.1). Taxonomy (NCBI): domain Eukaryota; kingdom Metazoa; phylum Chordata; class Mammalia; order Primates; family Lorisidae; genus Arctocebus; species Arctocebus calabarensis. Next base: position 3,580 of record CAUYON010019615.1, on the reverse strand, counting down.
AACTGTATGAAACGGTTCATGATTTTTCAGAGTTACTTTAGGAAGAATTCTAGCAAAAAGGGTGCTGATCACTGACACTGGACAGGAACGTAGGTGGGAAGGCTGCTCACCTGGCCTCAGGTGGCCTCCCTGGAACACGGTCCACGTGCACTTCTGAGATCTCAGGCTCCATTTCCCACTGAGCAGTAACACAGGGAGCCACCCCCTCATCTTTGGGAGCCTGTGGGTCCTTCGGGTGTCTTCACTCCTCCTTTTCCCTGGGTACCAGCATTTTCCCCTTTCTCTCTGCCCACTCCTTCCCTGGTAGAAATCTGCCTTCTCAGATGTCCCTTCTTCCAGAAACCACCTTGATTTTCAATTTGTCTTTTCCTTTAGGGTGTTTCTCCTTCCCTTTTCACTATGAAAGGGGGGTGAAGAGATTAAGAGGAGAAAAGAGAATAAAAGTCTCCGGGATCTTGCAGTGGTCTAGGGAGAAGGAGACAGTAGCTTACTTTTTTGGCTTGTTTATGTCAATCTGAGCCTCTGGAGGTTTCTACTTCTAAAAGGTGGAGTTTCAGTGCAAGTTCTATGGGATTAAATTGAATTGAATTGAATCTGCGGTCCAGTTCAAGTTTCACCTTGCCTCAGAAGCCTCCTCTGATCTAGACCTACTGGGATGTCGCTTCCTCCAAACCCCTGTTGGCACTGTGTGCCGTGTAGCTCAGTGTGAGATCATCACTGTCCCGCAAGTTTTACTATTTTGAGCATACAGTGTTGTTTTTACAACCCAATTGTAAACCCCAGGCAGGCAGAGGCCATGTGTTTATTTTTCATCTCTCATAACACCTAGTGCAGTAAGGATCAGAGCAGGTGCCCAGTCATCATTTCCCAGCTGGTTAGTAAAAAAGAAAAATGCCAACAGAGAGTCCTGGGGTAGAATTCAGGAGTTTGACACTTTGGGGCAACTTGTATGTGGTCTGGATCTCTTGTTTTACCTTTGGTAAAATATGGGTGATAGTAATAGCTAACAATTACCAGGTCAGTGGGATGTGCTAAAGTCACTGACATACCCAACAAATCTGTGAGGAAGACATTATTATTATTATTATTATTATTATCGTTCTATATGAAAGGAGACACTAAAATAACTAAAACATTCTGTCCAGAGTTAGTTGGCTTGGTAAATGGCTGAGTGTGAACTTGAAACCCATTTCTCAGTCCAAAGCACCTAAACATTATGTGATACTGACCTACCTACCTCAAAGTTAGAAAGATTCTAAGTGAGATAATAAAAGATTTTTAAAGAAGGTTAAAAAAAAAAAGCTATTCAGAAAGTGAGTCTAATTATTATTATGTGGAAAACATTTTTACTTTGAAAAGCAACATCAGTCTGCAGCTGAAGCCGGAGGGGATGGACGCCCATAGTGTGGGGGAGAGACTGGACGCTATTCTGGCTTCTTGGCCTTGCAGAAAGGTTCCTGAAAGTCAGCAGCCTGCAGATGTTCACTGCTCACTCCCCTAATTACCAGAGGCTCAGTCTGGGGGCTGATAACAATGAACATCAATAGAAGAAGGAGGGTACTTGTGATTTTATTCTCATTTTTAATTGATCTTAAAATTCTTGCCTGGTCCTTTGCCTTCGGCACAGTCCAGAATCATGAATCCTTGATATGTGGCCCAAAAGAGCAGCACAGGACAGTGTATTCCCTTTCCCTTCGCCAATTTCCTGCTAATGTTTCTATTCAGGGACCAATGTACAGAACATTCTAGTTTAGAGATGGAGCAAGCTCTGCTCCCCCTTGGTGCACGGTGCATGCAGCCTGGGTCCATTGTGAGTCCTGCGTGGGGTGGCACATGGGATCTGCAGCTATTGGTGCTTCCTACTGGGTGAATGCAGGAGTTCTTTTGCAACTAATTGTATCCATCTGTTTTCAAAGGGTGAAAAATATTCCTGAATTTAGATGTTGGTTGATACATTAATTACACTGATCTCAGCTGCAGTGGTATGGTCTTAATAGCTGATTGCTGCAATACCCAGGTCTGTGATATCAGAATGTGATGTGCATATTTTAATTTGAGAAATAGTTTAACATTTTTAGGTATTCATTTAGATGTGGTTATGCAGGTTAAACATAACGTATGATCACTGCTTCTTTCATTGCTTCCAATTAAACCTTGCTTGTTAGTTTAACCTCTAGGTAATCCCATCAAACAATTGATGTCAAGGAAACACTGCCCACAGTAGCTTTGGATGAGTGGCCATTAATTTTAATTGCCTTGATATTAAAGATTAAGAAGTAGTGGGACTAGCAGAATAGAAACGATCTGATGTCAAGCAAATCCACTTGCTAAAGCTTCCCCAGGCTGCTGGTGATATTAAAATTTTACTGTGAGAATTAAATAAACCTTTATTAGTAATGACGGTTGTTTGATTGGTCCAGGGGTATGCATAAACAGAAGATTCTTACATATCTAGAGATGAGACCTTCGATGGTACAAAGATTCCTCAATTATGAAACTGTTAATAAAGCTGTAATCTGATTTTCTAGGCTAAGTTTCATTAATGTATTATAGCTTCTCTGATTGTCAAGGTAATATTAACTACAAAGTACTGAATCCAACAGAGAATTGTTTAGAAGAAGAGAATTCTAAGATGGGCCTTTGTTGCTAAATTCAGAGTTGGGGAATTTTCATTAATTATGCTTAAGAAATGCCAAATTCCCTCTCAACCGGTACTATCCCCTTTGCTCTATAGATACGTTCAATATTTAACTCTTTCTAAGGCCTGTCTTACTCAGAAAAGCTAGAGTGATGTTATATTAAAGGAGGTTTTCATGAGCCAGCTCCAGGTCTGCCTCGTGGACGGAGCATGTGCATGGTGAAGGGTCGGGTGGCTTCAAAGAGAGCTTGCTTTAATACGCATAGTCAGAACTGATGCCTTTAGGGTTCTTTTTCAGTCTTGGTTCAGAATTGTTCTGTTTTTAGAGTCATGTATTTCTAATGTGGATCCTAATGGTCACTGAGGTCCCAGGTGCAAAACTCCCTCCCAAGTATCTGTCTCCGTCCTCATCAAGGCCTGGGCCCCATCTCAGCATTGCGTCTGGCTTCTCCCTCTCCCCTGATCTCTAGCCAGACAGTGGCCCGATTCTGCCTGTTCCGGCTCCACGTTATCACTCCTCTCCACACCTGCGGACTTGCCTGGCTCAGGCCCTCATGGCCTCCTTGCCCACGTGCTGTCCTGTCTCCTCCTCCCAGTGCCACGTCCTACACAGTTGTGCACACCACCTGCCTCAAGCATAGGTGGCTTAAGGAAGAGCGAGCTGAGCAGGGCGACCATAGGATGGGGTTAGGTCTGTCGGACTAGTGGGCTTAGTACACAGACTAGACAGCCTAGATGTCAAAAGTAGGACCAGTGAGTGGAAAGGTAAGGGAACTAGATTGTGGCTAAGAATAAAGAGAATTGGCTCGGCGCCTGTGGCTCAGCGAGCTAAGGCGCCAGCCACGTACACCTGAGCTGGCGGGTTCGAATCCAGCCCCTGGGCCCGCCAAACAACAATGATGGCTGCAACCAAAAAATGGCCAGGCGTTGTGGCGGGCGCCT
>CAUYON010019612.1:0-34202 GCA_963573935.1 Arctocebus calabarensis | reverse complement strand
GGTCCGCCAAACAAAAATGATGGCTGCAACCAAAAAATGGCCGGGCATTGTGGCGGGCGCCTGTAGTTCCAGCTACTTGGGAGGTGGAGGCAGGAGACTCGCTTGAGCCCAGAAGTTGGAGGTTGCTGTGAGCTGTGATGCTACGGTACTCTATCCAGGGTGACAACTTGAGGCTCTGTCTCAAAAAAAAAAAAAATGATGTCACATATGATTACATTATGTATAATTATGGCTTTTCTTTTCCATCAACACTACTCCCAAGACAGAAGTTCCTGAACAATATTGTGACCAATAGCTCTATTTCTATATCTGTGAGAGCTTTAGCCCCAGCTGAGGCAGCCACAAAAGGTGGCCAGGAGAGTAACAAGAAAGCCGGTCATAGGGAGGTTATAACTGTCCTGATGTGGGTTCGTGTAATCAACATACAACAGAAGGGTAGTGTAAATACAGAAAAACAAAGACTGCAAATGTAACACAGAAATGAACATGAGTAATCTCCTAGGAGGACTTGACTTTTCCAATTTACAGCGCACACATTTCCACCTGGAGGTGACTGAAATAATGCCTGATTTAACCGGAAAGGAAAACCCAAAGTAGCTGTAATCGTTTTATTGTTGATAACTGTAGGAGCACAATTCATTTGAATTTCTGTTTTGCCCTTAAAACGTCCACAGGTGGCAAAAGCAAAGAGGGAAGCAATGCACTTGCGGACCTCGGTGATGCCCAGCGGCCCCTTGAGTGGGTTCAAGATGATCTGAAGCCAGGCGACATCCTCTGAGGGACAGGAGGTGAGTTGCGGACTCATTGCGGGTTTGATTTACATTTCCCTAAGGATTAGTGGTGGTGAATATCTTTCTACCCGCATATGGGCCATTTGCATTTTCCTTGGAGAAATGTCTATTCCAGTCCTTTGCCCGTTTTTTTTTTTTTTTTTTTTGAGTCAAGCTGTCACCCTGGATAGAGCGCTGTAGTATCACAGCTCACAGCAACCTCCAACTCCTGGGCTCAAGCGAGTCTCCCGCTTCCGCCTTCCAAGTAGCTCAAGTAGCTGGGACTACAGGCGCCCGCCACAACGCCCGGATCTATCTATCTATCTATTTGGTGGCAGCCGTCATTGTTGTTTGGCGGGCCCAGGCTGGATTCGAACCCGCCAGATCAGGCGTACGTGGCTGGCGCCTTCGCCCGTTGAGCCACTGGCGCTGAGCCCTTTGCCCGTTTTTTGGGTGTAGGTTTTGTTGTCTAGTCGTAGTTCTTTATTTATTCTACCTGAACATGAACTCCTTTTCAGATTTATGATTTGCAAAGACAGTCTCCCTTTTCGTGGACTGCCTTTTCGCCGGCGATGATGGATTTAAGGGGCAGGTGGAAGTCAGTTTGGGCAGCAGAAGAGTGAGGGGAAGGGGTTTCAGGCCAAGGAAACAGCACAGCCTGTGCAAACACACAGAGGCGAGACACAGGAAAACGCAGGCGACTGAGTCCTGCTGGACGTGTGGAGGAGGCGGCGAGCGGGAGGGGTGCAGAGGAGGGCCGGTGTAACAGAGCAGCCAGCGGGACTTCATTCTAAGGCGGGGCTGCGCAGAGCACTGAGGACCCCTGCCTCGGCGTCCCCTACTAGGAGTTTCTTAAAAATGCAAACTCACGGAGCCCCGGTTCCGGCCTGCTATGGGGCGGGCCCGGGGATCTGGTGTTAACACGCCCCTGGGAAGATTCCGAGATTCAGGCCAGTTTGAGCACCGTGCTCGGAGCAACGGAGAGCCTCCGAGGGGTCTGGCTAAGGTTCTGGAAAGATCACTGGATGCTGGAGAGACGACCTTCTCCGGGCGAGAGCGCCCCGGCGTGGCTCCGCCCCCATCCTTTTCCAGCCGCCCAGCCCCAGCCCGGAGTTCCCGCCTCCGTCCCGCCGCTCCTCCCTCCCTCGGTGGGGTCTGACCTCAGGGGCGGCGCTGCTGCAGCCAGGCCCACATTCCTCTCACTTCCCGCCATTGTCCTGGGTTCCTGTGACCGCGTCTTCGCAGTCACTCAGGCCGCTCCCCAGCCCCGGGGAAGGACGACTCGTTTCCTTTCTCGCCAGTGACATAATCCTGCCCTCAGCGTGGCCGGGCACCCGCGGCGGCCGATCCCCCTTCCCTGGTTCGCTGTGGGCGCGGGCGCGGCGCGGCGCCGCTTGGCCGGCAGGGGGCGACCGAGCCCGCAGCGCCCTCCCGGGCCTCTCGGGGCGGCCGGCCGCGCTCCACCTCCCCGGAATCCCGCCTCCGCCTGGCTCTCCCGCGGGCGCCTGGAGGCTCACGGATGGGAAACTGAGGCCTGGGGAGGTGTGACTTCACTAAGCGAGCACAGCCCATCTGGGAAGCAGGGGACTGGAATTTGGGACTTTTCCAGGTGTGTGATTTTCCTTTGTCCACCCACCTCCATGGTATTTGTAGCACAAAATTTGCAGACAGTATCCTCCCAATGTTAATCCTCTATGAGCCCTGAAACGTGATCAACCTGTGATCAACCTCGGAGCCAGCAGGAGCTAAGGGCAGCTTGGGCCCTACCTGAGAAGCAGATGGAGGCTGCAGTTACCAGGCAGCGCTGTCCCCAGCCACTCATCCTCTCACCCCCGACTTCCCAGCACACATTGCTGGACCTCAGGGCCAGGCGTTGTCCCCTCTGCTTTCCCTTCAAGTAGGCAAGTTAGTCTAGAAATTTCAGCTATTTCACAAGACTTAGAGCCACCTGAGTGTATCCCTTTAGGACCCAGGGAAGAAGTAATGTGAAGGCCTCAGAGTCAGCTGGCGCTCCAACCATACCCATCCTGCCTCAGACTCTACCTCCCCATTGCCCAGATAATGAATGCCAAACTTGGGCCCAGTTTTTGACAGTGTAAAGACTCGAAGAAGGGTGGTCATTATTATTCCTAAGCAAGTTACTTAACCTCTTGGTGTCTCAGGTTTCCCTGCTTGTAAAATGGGTGCAGTAGTAGTGTAGCTCAGAAAGTTATTGTAAGGATTAAATGAGCTGGTACCTGGAAGGTACTAATAGCTGGGCTTGATGTCCAGTAAGCCCACATCAGTCCTCCAGCACTTGGGCTCCATAAGGCAGGGATTGTCTGCTGTTGTCTCCTTTTCCACTTATTTTTTAGTTGACAAATCGAATTTTTTATATTTATAGTGTATAACACAGTGCTTTGATATATGCATACATCATGCAATAGCTAAGTCAAATTAATATATGTATACCTCACATATTCATTGTGTGTGTGTGGTCTTTCCTTGTGTACTACTATAGCTGTAGCACTTAGGATAATATCTGGCACAAAGTAAGAACCCAATAAATGCTTGTTCAATGAATGAGTGTTAGCTATTACTGTTGTCTAAGTAAGCCCGGTTGAACCAAAGGGAAGTTTTTTTTTAAGAGATGGTGTCTTTTATCACCCAGGTTGGTCAACTCCTGGCCTCAAGCCATCCTCCCATCTCAGCCCCCTGAGTAACTGGGATTACAGGTCAGAGGGGATGATTCTTGAAGTTCTGTTTGCATAAGGGATAAAGGGCTTTCTGGGAAGGAGTCATCCTAAGGAAAGAGAGTTGAAGAGTATAAGATATGTTCAAGGACAGAGCAAGAAGAGAGTGACTCAGGGCAGAGCTTTCTTGGTGTCTATAACTAAACCCCAGGAGCACTTCAGAAAGGAGTGGATAATTCCATGAACATACCTCCTGAGTCCTGAGAGCAAACCTCAGAAGGCTGTGAGATGCTTGCTGGGCATTCCCAAGGAAGTGTTACAGGAAGTGTTGAGGACAGATCCAAGAGAAAGCTGGGGCTTGGCACCTGTAGCTCAGTGAGTAGGGTACCAGCCACATACACCAACGCTGGCAGATTTGAGCCTGGCCCTGGCCTGCTAAAGAACAATGACAATTGCAACCAAAAAATAGCCAGGTGTTGTGGCAGATACCTGTAGTCCCAGCTACTTGGGAGGCTGAGGCAAGAGAGTCACTTAAGCCCAAGAGTTTGAGGTTGCTGTGAGCTGTGATGCCATGGCCCTCTACCAAGGGTGACATAAGGAGACTCTGCCTTAAAAAAAAAAAAGAGAGAGAGAGAGAGAAAGCCAGTTACTGTTATGTGTGGCCCTATTTCTATCAACTGCCTGATGTACGCTGGGAGAGCTTGAGCTAATACAACCTGGAGGGCAGCCCTGTCAAGGAGTGGGTTAGAAGTCCCAGAAGTACTCAAGCAGGGGCTGTCCCCCCTCTGGGGAATAGTGTAATGGGATCCACCGATGGATGGGAGCTTTGGCTAGAGAGTCCTCAAGGTTGCTGCCATGAAGCAGGAAAATCAAAACAGACACATTGAAGTCAGGTCTCCCATTCCTGGCCCTGCTGGTGGGCATGAGACCCTGGGAGCAAAGGCTCATGGGAAGGGAGTGAGCTCCTGCACATTCTGGGAAATTGTACGTGGCTTGTTTGAACTTCCTTCTGAGCACAGGATGGCTTTGCCCTATCCTCCCCCCTCACCTGGTAGCCCAGCTGCCTCCTGATAAGACAGTGAGTTGCAGTAGTTGGAGCCTCATGGGCTCTGGAGTCAACCAGATCTGGATTCAAATCCCATCTCCACCACTTCCTCAGTAAATCCCTTTGGTTCAATTTCTTTTCTTTCTTTTTTTCTTTCTTTATTTTTTTTAAGAGACAGAGTCTCATTTTGTCACCCTCCGTAGAGTGCTGTGGCATCACAAAGCTCACAGCAACCTCCAACTCTTGGGCTTAGGTGATTCTCTTGCCTCAGCCTCCTGAATAGCTGGGACTACAGGAGCCCGCCACAATGCCCAGCTACTTTTTTGTTGCAATTTGGCCAGGGCCGGGTTCAAACCTGCCACCCTTGGTATATGGGGCCCCGCCCTACTCACTGAGCCACAGGTGCCACTTTGGTTCAATTTCTTGAAGCAAAGATGGAAATGAAAGTATGTACTTCTCAGAGTTGCGGCAAAACAATGTGCGTTCAGTGCTGGCACAGAGGAAGAGCGTAAAGAATACCCACACTCTCCACCTACTTTAGTGCAGGGGACATGCTGTGTACTCTTGGGGAGAGAGACAAGAGCATTCCTGAAAAGAAGGTGGAATAGCAAAAGGGCGTGACTTTAACTCCTCAGATCCCAGTATATTCACCTTTAATATGCAGGAAGTGGGGAAGGAAATCTCAAACACCTGCTGGCAGGTCCTATAGACGTTCCTAGATGTGGAAGAACTTTGCAAGCCGTGAATGCTGGAGGTCCCCTCAGCGTTAGCTCCCCAGGTTGGTTGAGACTCTCTACCCCCTCGCAGCCTCGGCCCTGGCAGGGTTTCTAGCATGCCAGGCGTGATAAGAGGATGAGGGCTTTGGCATCTCACAAGACTGTTAGAATCCTAGCTTCCTGTGTGCCTACTTGTGACATGGAACAGCCTCTGAGTCACAGTTTCCTAACCTTCAAGTGAGGACAATAACAGCTGCTTTGTCAGGCCTCTGGGAGAACTGAACGGGCCCCAATAGGCAAGGTGTGTGCATTTATATAATAGGTGCTTAATAAGTGATAATATCTAAGGCAGTGCCTGTGGCTCAGTGGGTAGGATGCTGGCCCCGTATACCCAGGGTGGCGGGTTTAAACCCCACCCCGGCCAAACTGCAACGAAAAACAACCAGACTTTGTGGCAGGTGCCAATAGTCCCTGCTACTTGGGAGGCTGAGGCAAGAGAATCGCCTAAGCCCAGGAGTTGGAGGTTGCTGTGAGCTGTGACACCATAGCACTCTACCGAGGGTGATAAAGTGAGACTCTGTCTCTATTAAAAAAAAAAAAAATGATAATATCTATAAAGTGCTTAGGAAGATATCTGGCATGTAGTAAGTGCTATGTCAATGTTTACTAAATAACTCACTAGAAATGTAGGTAGATGAAAACACACGTATAGGTGGCACCCATAGCTCAGTGGGTAGGGCGCCGGCCACATACACCGAGGCTGGTGGGTTCAAACCTGGCATGGGTCAGCTAAAACAACAATGACAACTGGAACAACAACAAAAATAGCTGGGTGTTGTGGCAGGTGCCTGTAGTCCCAGCTACTTGGGAGGTTGAGGCAAGAGAATCGCTTAAGCCCAAGAGTTTGAGGTTGCTGTGAGCTATGACACCACAGCACTCTACCCAGGGTAACAGCTTGAGATGCTGTCTCAAAAAAAGAAAGAAAGGAAAGGAAAGGAAGAGAAAGAAAACACACTGATGTATACATAGATGTGATGTGTAGAGAAAGAAAAAGAAAGAAAGAAAGAAAGAGAGAGAGAGAAAGAGAGAGAGAGAGAGAGAGAGAGAGAGAGAGAGAGAGAGAGAGAGAGAGAGAAAGAAAGAAAGAAAGAAAGAAAGAAAGAAAGAAAGAAAGAAAGAAAGAAAGAAAGAAAGAAAGAAAGAAAAGATATATACATAGATGTGATGTGTAGAGATAGCAGCTGGAGGGAGCTCTTCCCCTCCTCTGCCTCCCACTCTTCCAAAAACTTCTCCGACAACCTCCTCCCCTCCCAGTCCTAGACCCAACTTCCTCTGGCCACACTGGTGAAACCAAGATTTGGGACAATAAACAAATGGTTCTTGTTCACAAAGAAATTGAAAGTTGAAGAAAGAGATGACCTCTAAGATCCGTTCTAGCTCAAACCTCCCCTCAACTGTCATGGAGTCTCCTTCTTCATGACATCTTTTAGGAAATGTGCTTATGTAAGTTTCTATTTTTGTTCTCCCAGCAGCCCCAGAAGGGGTGGTAGGGATAAAGATTAATCACCCCACTTCAGAAAAAGGGAACTGTAGGGACATGGAAAGTGCTGGGGTTTCCTTATCCAAGCCCCAGTCAGCCAACCCTAAGCCATGAGGACACATCACAAAAATTTCCTGCATTTATTAGATAGCCCCGTGTGCCAAGGGCTTACACATCTTACTTTGTGCCAGTAATCCTATTAGATTGACGTTAAACCCCATGTAACAGCTGAGGAAACTGAGGTTGGACAGGTGAAGTGACTTGCCAGGTCACATAGGCAGTAACTGCCGAGCAGGGATTCCAGACCCAGGTCTGAAGACTCCAGGGCTGTTGCCATTAGACTCTGGTCTCCTGACACTCTCCATCAGAGGAAAAGGTCTGGGCAGGGCTCAGGCCAGACCCTACAACAAGACTGGGCCTGGGAGCAAGGGCCACATAAGCACTGTCCTTCCGCATAGCCGGATTCTCCCTGTGCTGTTTCTGTACCTCTGGGGCCTGAAGGGCTGTGCCAGAAAAGTAGAAACGCTTTTAGCTTTATAAAGGCATTTGTGATAGGGCTTGGCTATTGCACAATTCATTGTGTAAACGTTCGGTATAAAGCTGTTGTCATTGCATCCAGTGCTGGGTAGGCATTCAGAGAGGGAAGATGAATGTGAAGATGGGTAGAGTAAGAACAAGCTGGAACTCTTGAGGGTGCATGGAGACCCAAGTTAGCTCTTGTTTTCTCTTGATAGTGGGGGTGTCGTGCAGAGAAGCAGGCACCCTCTGTTGAGAGGCTGACCACACACCTGCCTCTGGAGCCCAGGACGCTGAAGGCGGATCGCAGGGAGGCCCAACAGCTGCCCCATGACAATAGGGTGAGCTAGCAGGTAAGTGACAGCATGGGTGAACCCCAAAAGTGTCTGCCCTGAACCTCGGAGCATTAAAAAAAGAAATCTGTATTAGTTATCTACTGCCATGTAACAAATTATCCCCAGACCTGGCAGATGCATTGTTATCTCACAGTTTCTGTGGGGCAGGAATCTGCAAGTGGCTTAGGTGGGTGGTTCTGGCTGGCCACTAGAGGTTGTGGTCCAGCTGTCCACCACCTGCTGTCAACTGAAGACTGTGGCTGGAGGATGCACTTCCAAGATGGGTCACTCACACAGCAGGTGGCAGGAATCCTTAGTTCCCTGCCACATGGACTACTCCATAGCACTGCTCGAGGACCCTTCTGTTGTGTCTTTGGACTTCTCCCAGAGCAAGTGACTCTTTCCCAAGAGAAATTAAAACAGATGCCGTGATTTCTTTTATGACCTAGCCTTGATCATCATAAGTCAGTGTTTCTGCAGTATCTAGTTCAGCCCTATTTCACATAGAGGGAAGCAAGTAATGCGAAGAGGTTGGGGGTGGTCCATGGGGCCCTCCGGGAAGCTGGTCACCCTAAGGAACATCAGTGTGCTGCTGGAGTCAAGGGGTCCTAGGGAACTTTTCTGGGGCTTTCTGCCTTCCCAACAAGCCTTCAAGCTCATAGGCAGCTCTTCGTGTTCATAGGCAGCCTCTCATGGCCTGACATTTCCCCACAGTCTCCAGCACACCATGCAACATCTCCATCTGGAAATCCAAGAGGCTTGTAAACCAACATGTCCAACGCTGAACTTCTGAATCCCCCCAGGCCTTCTCCTCTCACACTAGCTCCCATCTCACTAAGTGGGGACGCCAGCCTGGTACTTATCAGGCCACCACGTGATACCAGCAGGGTTCTTCCTTTTGTCTCATTTGCCATGTCCAACCCACGGCAAATCCTCTTAGGTTTCAACATGTTTCTGGAGAACCCCTACTTCTTACCACCCCTGCTGTTGCACCTCTGATCCTCGGTGGTTTGATTGCCTCCCCTCACTTCTGCTTTTGCCCTTTAGAAAGTATCTCCCCACAATAGCCAGAGGGATCGTTTTAAGAGCAAGTAAGGTCCGGTCACTCCTCACTTAAAGCCATGAGATGGCTCCCACTGATTCAGAGGAAAATAATGGCCTGCAAGGTCCTGCGCCATTGGGCTCGGCCCCGCACCTCCGTGCCCGCCAACCTCCTCTCTCCCATCCAGCCACCCTGGCCTCCTGGTTCCTCAACACGTGCTGTCCACTCCACCTTGGTGCCTTTGCCATTTGTTGGTAAGAGGGAAGAATTCCAGAGGTGGTCTGGAATCTTTTCCCTAGGAAACATCCAAGGCTCACTCCCTCACTTCTTCAGGTTTTATCTCAAATGTCACCTCCTCAGTGGGGCCTCGCACCCCCTATTTAATCCAGCAACCCTCACACCTCCTCATACCCTGCCAACTTTCTTTGATTGAGTTCCTTCCACTGTAATTTGCATTTCCCCATCCGTTACACAATTTACTTGATTCTTTGTTCACTGTTTCTCCGTCTGGAATGTGGGTTTGACAGCAGCTGAGGTTCTCTGTTTTGTTCGCTGTGTGTCCCCAGAGCCTAGAGCAGTAGCTGGCAAGTGCTCGGAAAGTTCTTGGTGAATGAATAGCGGGTCCTAAGGAATAATTTTTAAAAGAATAAATGAAGGATGATGATGAGTGATGTGTTACTTCCCAGCTGTGTGGCACTAAATGAGTCTCTTCACCGCTCTGAACCTAGATTCTACATGACCAGACATAGGTTCAACCTAAAGGATATGGGTGTCTTCAAGGGGCCTCCAGGCTATTTTCGACTCTAGCTGCAGTGGCTCTGCCACTTGCCAGCAGTGAGTCTATGGGCAGGTCATTTAACCTCTCTGCCCCTTAATTTTCCCCTCTGTAAAATGGGAAAAATCTCAATAAACACTCTAAGGCATTGTTATGAGGATGACATGAGTTAAAGGGCCAGCTGGGGGCCTGGCACATAGTAGTGTTTACAGAGAGGAAGGAGCATTGCCCTGCAGGCTCCACAGATCTTTCTGTCCTGGTCATTGGACAATTGTGCATCCAAGGCTCTTGGCCATCTGGAATTTTCCAGAACTTGGATGAACATCTGTTAGGGTAGCCAGTGTTTTTCCACAGCAAAGGAGTTCTTCCCCCTTGAGAGTCAGGAACAGCTGCAAAAGGCACACAGGGGTGTCCTTGTCCACTGAGAGTCTCCATCAGGGGAGGAAGGGAACTCACACAGAGGATGCTTTATCTCATGTGATTGCACACTTTAGGCAGTAATCACATCACCCGCTTGCCAGATTATAGAGATCCGTGGAGCGAAGCTTACCCAGAGGCCACAGACCAGGAGGCACAGAACAGGTTGCTGTGTCGACTGGCACCGCATTTAGAAAATAACAGTGTCTGAATGCCTGTAGACAACTAAGGAGAGCTGGAGGTCCACAGACCCCACCACTCCCTATTGCCTCACTCCCAGTCAGATTTACACATTTGCTTTGTTTATCTGGACGCCAGCAGGCCGCCTTTGCATTTCACAAGTGGGACTCTGAGAGATGCTGACTTCTAGTGAAACAAACCAGCTGAGGCTCCTGCTCCCAGGCTCGATTTGGATTCCTGTCCAGCCAGCAGTTAGAACACAGTAGCATCTATCACCTAGAACCACGGAGTTGTCCCCAGGCCGTTCTCTTTGGTTGTTGACTTGCCTCCCTATTTTTCCTACTTATATTTACTTGGTTGTAAAAGGAAGGAGGGAGCCAGCTAGCTGTTCCCTCTTCCACAAGCATCCTCCCTCCTTATCCTGCCTGATAAGCACCTGCTGAAGACTCTGGTCCAGCACCAGCTCCTTTGAGAAGCCTTCCCTTGCTGTCCCCTTGTCCTGCTCTGCATCCCCCTCCCCCCCGCCAGCCTGATCTCACCACTGTGCTTCTAGGGGGTGCTTATCAGGACCCCTTTCCCTCTATATTGGGATGGCGTTGAGCCCCACCAGACCGTGGGCCCCTCAAGGGCAAGGGCTGTAAGTCATACATCTCTGTGTACCTAGAGCTTGGCTGATGTAGGTGCTCAATAGGTGGGTCTTAAAAGTGTAAACTGGGCTCGGCACCTATGGCTCAACCGGCTAAGGCGCCAGCCACATACACCTGAGCTGGTGGGTTCGAATCCAGCCTGGGCCCGCCAAACAACAATGACAGCTGCAACCAAAAAATGGCCGGGCGTTGTGACAGGTGCCTGTAGTCCCAGCTACTTGGGAGGCGGAGGCAAGAGACTCGCTTGAGCCCAGGAATTGGAGGTTGCTGTGAGCTGTGATGCCACAGCACTCTATCCAGGGTGACAGCTTGAGACTCTGTTTCAAAAAAAAAAAAAAATTCTGGGCGAGACTTGGCCTGTCTTGTAAGGTAACCTCATGTGGGTATTAAAGCCCTTAGAACATGGCTAGTCCAAATTCACATGTGCTGTATCAAAGCTATAAATTTGAAGATGTGCTGATTTCTAAAGACTTAGTACAGAAAACAGAATATAAAGTCTCATTCAGAACTTTGTAATCTCTAGTATAAATCACACTCCTTTGGATATATAGAGTTTAATAAAATGCTATTAAAAGTAATTTTCTATATATGTTTGTTTTCTTTTTACTTTTTAAAACGTAGCTACTTGACAGTTAAAAAACTAACTATGCAGTTTGCATTATTTCTGTTGGCCAGCCACTGGTTTAAGCCATCCTGAATAAATTAGCTTTGTTTTTTATCATTTGACATGTGTCCCAACATGTTTTCTCCGTGTTTTTATGCTTTTATGTATGTATGTATGTTTGTTTTCTGGAGTGTCAGTTACCAGGCAGAGGTTAACTCCAGCCATGGGCTGTTAGATACAGCATAGGGGTTAATATTATTTATGAAGCTGTTTGTATACTTAGGAATTTTCCCTGGGAGAAGTTCCTGGACAGGAAGTGACACCAACACAAAAGGTTCCTGTCATAGGGAGGTGAGGGTGAATGGAGGACTCACAGGGGGGCTCAGCACGAGAGCTCTCAGCTCACAGCGTACTTCAGCTGACAGTTGAGGACACCGGGGCCTTACACCAGTCACAGAGCTAGCAACAGAGACAGTTTTGAGGTTCAGACCCAGACATACTGGACTCCAAAGTGCATTTTTGCTTCCTTTCTTGGTCCTGAAGCATCCTTGGCAGATGACTTAGCTCCCTGAAGGATTTCCCTCCAGAGACCTGATATGTGCAGGGCCCCTGGCTCCATGCATGACTGTCTTGGGGAGAGGGGCTGAGTATTCCTGGGGCAAGAGGCTGGCTGCGGGGCTGCCTTTTCACATGGTCAGCTCTGTGATAGCCGGGGTTGGGGTCTTCTAGCCAGGCCCAGGAGCATAGGGGATACTGAGCCAGGTAACGATTGAAGTGTGAGGCTATGAGTAGGTGATCAGTGAGAGGTGAGCTCATTTGTATCCAGGGTCTAGGCAGGTCACAGAGCCCAAAGGCCAGAATGAGGTTGGGAACCAGGATGCCACTCGGTGTGCAGAAGTCTTAGCAGAGCTCTGGGGCAGGGGCATCTCTCCTGTCCAGTGGCCTTTCCAGCTGGAGTTCATGAGGCAGCTCAGAAAGTGACGTGTTTGGAGCAGGGCTCCGGTTCTTCCCTGGCCGTGGACTTGTTCACATTTTCTTTTGCACTGGCTTCCCGTCTCAGTAAACGGTAGCTGCTTCCCCAAGGCACACACCAGGGGTCAGCCTTCATCTCTCCCTTGCTCCTACCCAGGTGTGCAAGCCCTGCGGGCTCACCTCCAAGACACCTTGCAGACCTGTCCACCCCCTCTGTCCCCACCCCCAGTACTGTGGTCCAAGCCTCTGTCGTCTCTTGCTGAACTGCTGCAGCAGCCCCTTGACTGGTCTTCCTGCTTTGCCCTTTACCCGCTTCACTCCATCTTCTGCCCAGCAGCCGGAGAGCCTGCTTAGAAACGTAAATTAGATCATATCCTTGTCCAGCCTTCCGATTTCCTTTAAACGCAAGATACCTCCTGTGATTTAGCCTCTGTCTCACCCTCTCTGTCTTCCTCTCGTTCACCCTTTCTTTTGCTCTGACCTCGCACAGGCTCTTCCCCTCCCTGGAAGCCTCTTTCTGTGACTTGTCCCCTGAACGTCATAGTGTCGGCCCATTGTCACCTGCTCCGTGCAGCCTTCCCTGATGATCTGATCTAAAGATCACCCCCATCCTCCATTCTCTTCCACTGCACAGGAGTTATCTAGCTAATTGGTCATATGTGATCCGGCCACCCTCCCACTGGATACCAGTTCCGTGAGACGGGGACCTAGTTGCTATGGTTGGTTTGCCACAAAATCCCCACTGAGTACTGAGCTCAATATGGCAGTCATTTGATTTGAGATAGATATAAAAATACCTATTTATTTATTTAGTAAATGAATGAATTTCAAGGTGACCAGGCTACTGTTTTTGTTTTGTTTTGTTTTGAGATAGAGTCTCACTCTGTCATCCTGGGTAGAGTGCTGTGGCATTGGAGCTTATCGCAACCTCAAACTCTTGGGCTTGAGAGACGCCCCCCCCCTTGCCTCAATCTCCCAAGTAGCTGGAACTAGAGGTGCCCACCGCAAAGCCTGGCTAGTTTGTCTATGTTTTAGTAGGGATGGGGTCTTGCTCTGGCTCAGGCTGGTCTCAAATTCCTGAGCTCAGGCAATCCACCCATTCTTGGCCTCCTGGAATGCTAGGATTACATATGTGAGCCACTGTGCCTGGCTGACACGGGTTACTCTTAACTCTGGCTGTCAGTGTAAGTCTTGCAAGAGAGGCCACTATGGCCCAATGAGCCACCTTCACAGCTGTGCCCAGCTGTCCCTGAGTCACCTCCAGAAAGAGTTGGCGCCCCCATGGGAGAGTTGGCGCCTCCAGGAAGGCCTAGGCAGGGAAGGTAGGGGAACCAGGACCCCAAAAAGTTGTTGGGCCACTGCACCATTCCTCCTGACTGTGCTCGCGTCCCCTTCGTTCTCAGGGGGTTGTGCTCCTAGGAGCCCACCCAGCACTTAGCCTCCTGGATATTGAGCTACACCTATGGCTACGTGGGGTCCTGGGATCCCCGAGCGCCCTGGCCATTTTGATTCAGAACTGATAGACTACACTTGGTGTGTAGTACTGGTTGCTCCAGTGCATTGTTTCATGGACCATTTCACAGTTGAGCAAGTGGGGGCTCAGTGGGATACAGTAACTTACCGAGGACCCCAGAGGCAGTGAGGAACACAGAGGGTTGTCATATATACCCCTCACCCATTTTCTCCATTTTTAATCTCATATCTTACCAGGTTATGTTTGTTACAACCAAGGGAACAGCACTGGTATGTTATGATTAGCTAAACTCCAGTCTCACTGGATTTCACCAGTTTTTCCTTTCACGTCCTCTTTGTGTTCTAGGACTTAGTCCAGGGCCTCACATTGTTTTTATTTGTCATGTCTCCCCAGTTTCCTCTCTCTGTCTTTTTTTATTTTTCATGACCTTGACAGTCTTGAGGCCAGGTTTCTGGGTTCATCCGTTGTCTGTTGGGATTTTGGGTTTTTGGAAAGAACGTAACACAGGTGAAGTGCCCTTCCTGCCCCCTTAGGGGAACACCATGTCCACACAGTTTCCTTGATGATGGGACCCCATCCCTAGGCTGGGTGGTGTTTGCAGCTTTCTCCTTTGTCAAGTTACTGTGGTTCCCTTTCCTGATCTTACTTTTTGAAAGTGAGTCTCTCTGTCTGGCCCACCTTTGGGGCTGCAGGGAAGTGGGTGAAGCTCCCCACCGCTGGGTTGTATCCGTATGTATTATTTGGAACTTTTCTATAGGAATGAGTCAGTCATTTGCTTATGCCGTGTGGACTTACTGTGGTGCAGACATTATCACCAGACCTTTTTCATCTTCCCAAATGAGCCACTGCTTTTTTTTTTTTTTGAGACAGAGCCTCAAGCTGTCACCCTGGATAGAGTGCTGTGGCATCACAGCTCACAGCAACCTCCAATTCCTGGGCTCAAGCGAGTCTCTTGCCTCTGCCTCCCAAGTAGCTGGGACTACAGGCGCCGGCCACAAAGCCCGGCCATTTTTTGGTTGCAGCCGTCGTTGTTGTTTGGCGGGCAGGGCTGGATTCGAACCCGCCAGCTCAGGTGTACATGGCTGGCGTCTTAGCCCGTTGAGTCACAGGCACTGAGCCCTGAACTGTATTTTTAAATTTTAAGATAAGCTCAGCGCCTGTAGCTCAGCGGCTAGGGCGCCAGCCACTTATAGTGGGGCTGGCGGTTTGAACTGGTGGACCTGCCAAACAACAATGACAATTATAACCAAACAAATAGCCAGACGTTATGGCAGGCGCCTGTAGTTTCAGTTACCTGGGAGGCTGAGACAACAATCACTTAAGCCCAAGAGTTGTAGATTGCTGTGAGCTGTAATGTTACAGCAGTCTACTGAGGGAGACATAATGAGACTCTGTCTCAAAATAAATAAATAAATAAATAAATAAATAAATAAATAAATAAATAAATAAATAAATAAATAGGGCTGTGCCTGTGGCTCATCAAGTAGGGCGCCAGCCCCATATACCCAAGGCAGCAAGTTCAAACCCGGCCTTGGCCGAACTGCAAAAACAGAAAAATAGCTGGGTGTTGTAGCGGGCACCTGTAGTCCCAGCTACTCTGGAGGCTGAGGCCAGAGCATCGCCTAAAGCCAGGAGCTGGAGGTTGCTGTGAGCTGTGTGACGCCATGGCAATCTACCTAGGGCGATAAAGTGAGACTCTGTCTCTACAAAAATAAAATAAAAATAAATGTTCAGACAATTACTAAATTACTAAATTTGCCTTTTGCATTACCTATATCTACTTTTTTTGTTGTTGTTGAAACAGAATCTAACCCTATGCCCTGAGCAGAGTGCAATGGTGTCATACCTCACTGCAACTTCAGACTGGGGCTGTGGGCTTCTCACTGCCTCAGCCTCCAGAAGCTGCTGGGATTATAGGCGGTCGCCGCAGAGCCCGGCTAGTTTTCTTTTTTTTAGAAGTCCTGGTCTCACTGTTGCTCAGACAAGTCTCAAACTCCTGAGCTCAAGCAATTCTCCCTCAGCCTCTCACAGTGCTCAGATTACAGGCATGAGCCACAGAGCCCAGCTATATCTACTTCTTAAATTCTATTGTGATCAGAGATTACACAGTCTCTTTAGTATGACACTGATTGTTTTAAATATAACGACACATATTCTGTGGCCTAATAAAGTACATACATTACAACCACGTTTTCTGATGACAGTGTAATTAAGTTAGAAGTATTAAAAATGGTAAGAAATCTTAAAATACAGTTTAATGTTTCCATATGTACTTGAGAGGAATGTGTATAATGTAACTGCTGGAAGAATCCTACACGTGAATGTCCTTTAAGTGGTGCTTCCCACTTGTAATTCAAATTTTCTATGCCGGGGAGCGCCTGTAGCTCAGTGGGTGGGGCACTGGCCACATACACCCAGGATGGCAGGTTCAAACCTGGCCTGGGCCAGCTAAAAACAACAATGACAACTGCAACAAAAATATGGCTGAGCTTTGTGGCGGGCACCTGTAGTCCTAGCTACTTGGGAGGCTGAGGCAACAAAATCACTTGAGCCCAAGAGTTTGAGGTTGCTGTGAGTTGTGACGTCACGGCACTACGCAGGGCAACAGCTCCAAGGCAACAGAATTGATATATAAAATGGTATATTGGCTCGGCACCTGTGGCTCAACAGGCTAAGGTGCCAGCCATGTACACCTGAGCTGGCAGGTTCGAATCCAGCCTGGGCCCGCCAAACAACAATGACAGCTGCTACCAAAAAATGGCTGGGTGTTGTGGCGGGCACCTGTAGTCCCAGCTACTTGGGAGGCAGAGGCAGGAGACTCGCTTGAGCCCAGGAATTGGAGGTTGCTGTGAGCTGTGATGCCACGGGTCTCTATCCAGGGTGACAGCTTGAGGTTCTGTCTCAAAAAAAAAAAAATGGTATATTAAATCACTTCTCCCTATAGTTATTATCATTTTTTTTTTTTTTTGAGACAGAGTCTCAAACTGTTGCCCTGGGCAGAGTGCTGTAGTATCACAGCTCACAGCAACCTCAAACTTGCGGGCTGAAGCAATCCTCTTGCCTCAGCCTCCTGATAGATGGGACCACAGGCAGCTATTTTTAGTAGAAGACAGGGTCTCACTTTTGCTTAGGCTGATCTCAATCTCCTGACCTCAAGCGATCCTCCTGCCTTGGCCTCCCAAAGCGCTAGGATTACAGACATGAGTGATCACACCCAGTCAATTTTTGTTTTATATCTTAAGGTTTTCTAATAGTTTTATTTACAGTTTACAACTGCTGTATCTTACTGGTAAATTGGACTTCTTATCATTGTATATTAGCCACTTTATATTTAACAATGCATTTTTTTTTCTTAAAAGTTATTTATTTGGGCTTGGCACTTGTACACAGTAGTTAGGGTACTGGCCACATATACCCAGGTTGGCAGGGTTGAACCCAGCCTGGGCCAGCTAAACAACTATGACAACTGCAACAAAAAAATAGCCAGGTGTTATGGCAGGTGCCTGTAGTCCCAGCTACTTGGGAGGCTGAGGCAAGAGAATCACTTAAACCTAAGAGTTTGGGGTTGCTGTGAGCTGTGATACCATAGCATTGAACTTTCTGTTTTCTTATTTCTACATGTGTCTCATAGGATTAACATATAACTAATTTAGAAAAAATTTAATGTGATAATCTTTGTCTTTTAACTGGTATGTTTAGTCCACTTAAATTTATTGTGGTAATTAAAATATTTGTTTATATCATTTAACTTTGAACTTTCCTGCGCATATTATTTGCCTATTTTTACAGAATCAAGGTTCAGTGTGGATTCTCTCAGGTTCAGCCCCCCCTTAATTTGATAAGAGCCCCCAAATTAGTTTTCTATTGGTGGTACTGAAGTCGACCTCAGGACAATCTAAATTTTCAAAGCAGTGGTTCCCAACTATTTTAAGTATAAAGGCCTCCTTGTAAAATCAGAGCCTCAAAAGTTTTATTTCCAACAAGCTCATTAATGCATTAAAATGTTTTGTGTTTTTTTTTTTTTTTGAGACAGAGTCTCACTCTGTCACCTTCAATAGAGTGCCATGGCATCATAGTTCACCGCAACCTCAAACTCTTAGAATTAAGTGATCCTCTTGCCTCAGCCTCCCAAATAGCTGGGACATCAGGTACCTACCACAACGCCCCACGAGTTTTTCTATTTCTAGTAAAGACAGAGGTGTCACTTTTGCTTAGGCTAGTCTTGCACTCCTGCTTCGGCCTCCCAGAGTGCTAGGATTACAGGCATGAGCCACCATGCCCAGCCTAAAATATATGTTTTTTTGCAGTTTATCCAGTACCTAATAAGAGAGTTCCTCAGTACCAAGAGAGCCTTTTTGCCAAAGTGGTTTACTGTATGGTCATTACTTCATTTCCTTAAAGTAGAAGTTCAGACCCACACAGATAAAGCAGGCATCTAGCCAGACCTCCACATGAGTGCCAAGGAGTGAGTGTGAATATGTGTCTTCATATAAGTATAAATATTTTCCAAATGACTATAGGTGCTGCTGTGCTGAAGGAAGTACACGTTCCCTTTTCAGTGCTTCTGAAATCAAAGTGGTTTTTATTACATCTTATTTTGTTCAGTCAATACTTACTATATATAAAACCACTAAGGTGTGAGGACCATGAAAATTTCAGGTATCCCCACATCCACTAAATATGAACAGTGCTTCACCTCTAGACATTGGGCACATGGGTGACACTGTCTTTCTCTCTATTGCTTTTCTGTGTTTCCTTGAATTCCTGCTGTGAGCATGTCTCTGTAAATATCAGCTTCATATTTACAGAGAAAAAGGTATTTTACAAAGGGGTCCTCATACTTAAAAGAGTTGGGAACCACTGGTTTGAATGATTATTTAGAGCATTAAAGAAAGAGAAGCAAACTCCAAGGCTAATGGGGGCCAGTTCTGTAACGAGAAAGAGGTATGAGCTGGGGGGCCTGGGGCAACCTGAATGCAAAAGTCAGAGTAAATGCAAACAAAATGCTGCTCAGCTCTAGCCAACCTTTACCTTGTAAAAATGCAGGCCTAATGTTGCCATATCTTTCAACTAAGTGAAAATAGATCTCCTGATTTGTTATTAGAAATCTTGAGATATTTTTAAATGTTGACAGAGACTCAAGCTGTCACCCTGGATAGAGTGCTGTGGCATCACAGCTCACAGCAACCTCCAATTCCTGGGCTCAAGTGAGTCTCTCGCCTCTGCCTCCCAAGTAGCTGGGACTACAGGCGCCCACCACAACACCTCGCCATTTTTTGGTTGCAGCCATCATTGTTGTTTGGCGGGCCCAGGCTGGATTCGAACCCGCCAGCTCAGGTGTACATGGCTGGCACCTTAGCCCGTTGAGCCACAGGTGCTGAACCTCAAAAACATTTTTTAAAACCCGGTCCAAACCAACCTTTTGTGTAGAATGGCTATGACTCCTGGTGGCCCATGCACCATCTCAGTTTTAGAATCAGTCTCCTTGTCTCTCTCACCTCCAACATACAAGTCCATAGCCAGTCAGTGAGATCAAGTCAAGCTCTCACATATTAGGTCATGGTTCACTTCTCTATGGGTTCTATGGGTTTCTTTTTCTTTCTTTCTTTGTTTTTTTTTTTAAGGCAGTCTCTCTGTGTGTCCTGGTAGAATACTGTGGCATCATCATGGCTCACAGCAACCTCAAATTCTTGGGCTCAGGCGATCCTCCTGCCTCAGCCTCCCCAATAGCTGGGACTACAAGTGCCTGCCATAATGCCTGGCTAGCTTTTCTATTTTTAGTAGAGAAGGGATCTTGCTCTTGCTTAAGTTTGTCTGGTACTCCTGAGCTCAGGCAATCCATCTTGCCTGCCTCACAGGCCCTAATTTCAGTTGCTTGAAATAGTCACCGAATCTCTCCATTCATTCTTTCATTCTTAATTCATTCATCTATCCAAGGATTCATTCAGACACAAGTATCTTTTGAGTGTCTACAGATGTAAAATACTGTTTCAAAAGGTAGAAAGAGAGAAATGAACAAGACAGAGCTCCTGTCTTTAAGGAGCTTACATTCTAGGAGAGGAAATACAAGCCTGGACAATTTGAAGTTCAAGAACTCATCAGACCTCATGCTGAATATCATTACATCACCTTTAAAGTCCTCCCCTTGGGATGCCATGTACCGGACACCAGTGCCTACTCCACCTTTCAAAGTGGTTTTGGAACTGTTTTTCTAGAATGGCCATTATCATCATCTTAGGTCTGATAGTTAAGTTTATAAATTCATCCTAGAAAAAAAATGCTTTGCTATTCAGCAATGAAGTATGTAGTTTCTAGGATGAGTTCAAGAACTGTCTGACCTCATAGACGATTCTGAGCCAACATGTAATTTCAGATAGTGGGGGTACGATCTAAAAGCAGCATAGGAAAAGATAAGTCAGAGTGGTGGGGAAGAGGAGTGAGAAGATGAGCAGGCCAGAAAGTGGGGTCAGGAAAAGGCCTGCCTTGGGTGTCATGGCTGGTGTTTGAGTGAGGCCTGCTTGCAGAGAAAAGAGCAGCTGTGCAAACGCTAGAGGTGAGTTTAGCTTCTGGATGGCGGGAACAGCAAATGCAAAGTCCTTGAAACAAGAATGGAATGACCTAGATTTGTCAGGGAAACTTGTTAATCCCCTTACTAAGCACCCACCCATGCAGCAGGGAGCTACTCCACCTTCAAGAGGTTGGGTCCCATGTTATCTCTTTAAGTTAAGCTGAAGGACAAGCCCAATTCTCCACCATTCCAAGTTTCCCGGAATCTGGTTCTGATTCTTCCACTCCCCAGCTGAGACCTAGGGCAAGTTGGGGGGAGTCTGGACCCTTCCTCTTTGACTATCCTTCAGTTATCTGCCCCGAGGGTGGCCCACCTTTGCCCAAGGGCCTGCATCCCACCCCTATGGAGCAGACATTTAGTCCCTTTCTAATGCTATTAGATAAAAGTCCAAACTTCCTTAATACCTTTACTGAGTACTTTGCATCCACCCACTCCCTGTCTCCAACCACTCCCCACCTTCTTTCAACCCCACCTCTGCTTTCAGCTCTGCTCAGTCCCCAAACTCACAGACCCCTTCTGAAATTTTACCTCTGCACAAGCAGTTTTTGCTCTCACAAGGCCATATGCCACTCCTTTCTTCTTACTGTGCAGGGTGCCACTGAGAGGCCATGCACCTTGGAAGGCTTGGAGGCTGCTGCTCCAGCCTCCCTGGTCCTTTGGTTTCCATGACAGCCCATCAGTGTGTGTTGGCTTCCCTCCACCTCACTGTGGGCTTTGTCCTGCTTCCCCGACTCTTCCCACAGTCTCATCCATCTCCCATGGTCCATTTCCTGGTTTCCATGTCTCCTGCAGCTCCAAGCCCTTCTCCCTTAGTCTCTCTCATAGTTCCTGGCACAACTGCTTAAGTACTTGTGAGCAATAGATGCTTGTAGAGTACTGGCCTGAATAATGAAGTCTCTAGGCTGGTCCTGGCACTCAGTGAAGGGTTCTCCTTAGAACTAGGAGTCATCAGGCCACATCACAGGGAATGCAACTATATGCATTTATCATGAGCATGGCATTGCTAGCGTTTGTCTTAATCTACACCTGATCAGTACTTTATCCCATATAAGTAGGGTGCTTGAGTACAGTGCTTGCTATCTGCCAGGTGCTTCCCCTGGAAAGTGGCAAGACCTCTTTGAATGGGTCAACCTGGTAAATGAAGGAGCAAATGCTCCACAAAGCACTTTCCATAGGTTATTACCTTTAATCTTGTAAATAACCTTAAGAGATAGATAGGTGCCCTTGTCAAAATCTATTATACAGAAATAGCCGGGGATTGTGGTGGGCGCCTGCAGTCCCAGGTACTTGGGCGGCTGAAGCAAGAGGATCACTTAAGCCCAAGAGTTTGAGGTTGCAGTGAGCTGTGAGTCAGGCACTCCACCAAGGTCGACATAGTGAGAGTCTTGTCTCCAAATAAGAAAAAAAATCATAGCAAAAGAGGCAGCAAGAATGACTCCTGGACCAACCAAAGCTCACACATCACTGCATCCCCGTGTACAGAGCCTATATCCCGCTGCTGTTGCCACCATGCCCAAGAGAAAGGCTGAAGGGGAAGCTAAAGGAGATAAAGCCCGGGCGAAGGATGAACCACAGAAAGATCCACAAGGTTGTCTGCTAAACCCGCTCCTCCAGAGCCAGAGCCCAAGCCTAAAATGGCCCCCAGAGAAGGGAGAGAAGGTACCCAAAGGGAAAAAGGGAAACACTGACGCTGGCAAGGAGGGGAATAACCCTGCAGAAAATGGAGATGCCAGCACAGACCAGGCACAGAAAGCTGAAGGTGCTGGAGATGCCAAGTGAAGTGTGTTCATTTGTGATAACTGGGGACTTGTGGTAACTGTACAGTTTGAAATACTATTTTTTATCAAGTTTTATAAAAATGCAGAATTTTGTTTTACTTTTTTTTTTTTCTTGCAGTTTTTGGTCAGGGCTGGGTTTGAACCCACCACCTCTGGCATATGGGGCCGGCACCCTACTCCTTTGAGCCACAGGTGCCGCTGTACTGTTTTTTTTTTTTAAGCTATGTTGTTAGCACACAGAACACTTCATTGTTTTGGGGGGAAGGGGCATATGTCACTAATAGAATGTCTCCAAAGCTAGATTGATATGAGGGAAAATGTCTTTTCCCTCTAGTTTTGAGAGATTTCCTCTTGGCTCCCAAGAGGAGGGATTCCCCGATGTTGACACACAGCCACCTTGGCATAAATGCCTTGTGCTGTGGAAAACTAATTTGTTTTTATGTCCTGTTCTCCCTTTGCCTTCAGCATAGTCTTAACCCCCTTAAACCCAGTCACCTCTTGGGACCTGACCCCCAATAATTGGGTACCAGTATATCAAGGAATCTGGACTTTTTCAGTAACACCACTGAGATGGCATCCCTCAAAAGAGCAGCGGTTTCATTTGTAGATTGTTGGATCTTCAGATAAATCCTGCCATTTTCATTTCATTTCCTGAAAGTCAGGGTCGGCTTGTGAAAAGTTGTTAAACAACATGCTAAATGTGCAATGTCAGCCCTCACTCTAAACTTCCCTGTTCAGAGCATCAAATGAAGACTTCATTGGGTTTTATAGTGGCTTTCTGATTTGGGGTAGAACATTGAAGAAGGGAGTTTGAAAGTGGTCGTATACTGTTAACGATCGTTCGCCCATGCCCGAAATACCACGATTGTTTATGGAAGTATCTTTAATAAAGCTGGATACAGTTTGGCTTGGGAAAAAAAAAATCTATTACATAGTTTGGGGAACATTAAGGCTTAAAGACATAAACTGATTTACTCAAAGTTCACAAACGAATAAGTGACGGGGCTGGATTTGAAAGTACTATTGTCTTGTTGCATTATCTAACGCTGTACTGGCCTATGTGGTGTCCAGTGGTCACAGGTGGCTCCTGAGGCCTTGAAATGCAGCAGGTCAAATTAAGATGTGCTGTTGAGGTTGGGCACAGTAGTTATTCCTGTAATCCTAGTACTCTAGGAGGCCACGGCAGGAGGATTGCTTGAGCTCAGGAGTTCAAGACCAGCCTGAGAAGGAGGGAGACCTTGTCTCTACTAAAAATAGAAAAATTAGCTAGGCATCCTGGCATGGAGCCATAGTCCCAGCTTCTGAGGAGGCTGAGGCAGGAGGATCGCATGAGCCCAGAAATTGAAGGTTACAATGAGCAATGATGATGTCACTATACTCGTGACAAAGAGAGATCCTGTCTCAAAAAAAAATAATAATAATAAGTGCTGTAAAGGTAAGACATACCCCAGATTTCAAAGATTTAGTATAAAGAACAGAAAAAACCTAATTAATGATTTTTCTATTGAAGTATATGTCAATATGACATGATTTTGACTATATGTGGTTAAATCAAAAGTATTATCAAAATTAATCTCATCTGGCTGGGTCTAGTGGCTTGTGGTGTAATCCCAGGTACTCAAGAGGCTGAGGTGGGAGGATCACTTCACGCTATGTGTCAGGCACTATTCTAGGAATCTGGGTGAATAAAATGGGCAAAAATCCCTTGTGGAGCTTTCAAGGATGGGAGACAGTCAGCAAAAAGAAATAAACATAGGCAGATGATATGATATGCATACGAGTCAAGAGTACGCTAAGAGAGAGAGAGAGGGGAGAAAGGAAGGGAAAGAGGGAAGAAAAAAGGGAAGCTGTGGGGAAGTAATAAATTATTACAGAGCAAGTGGGACTGGGAATGCTGGGGGCAGGCTGCAGGATGGGGGTGATTGGGGTCCTCTCATCTCTGAGAGGGCAGGGACTGTTGAAGACTTAAATCAATTGCCCAGACCTTGAGGAGTCTTGGCTTAAGGCTCATTCCCCCTTCTCGAGTTCCTTTCTCTCTTCCATTTACTGTGGTGATTCAGTTTCAACATGTCCCAAACCCCTTATCTTACTCTTTGAGTCTTTATGTTGTTGACAAATATTTACCCTGGAGATGCCTCCTATATCTGATCAGAAGTAGATCCAAAAATCAGAACAAGCTAGGCATGGAGTCACACACCTGTACTCAGGAGGCTGAGGCAGGAGGATATCTTGAGTTCAAGAGTTTGAGGTTGTTGTAAGCAATAATGCCATGGCACTCAACCCCAGAGCAACCGAGTGAGACTCTGTCTCCAAAAAAAAAGAAAGAAAAAAGAAAAGAAAAACTAGCTGGGCATTGTGCTGGGTGTCTATAGTCCCTGCTACTTGGGAGACTGAGGCAAGAGGATCTCTTGAGTTCAGGAGTTTGAGGTTGCTGTGAGCTATGATGTCATTGCACTCTACTGAGGGCAACAGAGTAAGACTCTCTAAATAAATAAATTTATACTTTTTTTTTTTTGAGACAGAGCCTCAAGCTGTCACACTGGGTACAGTGCCGTGGCATCACAGCTCACAGTAACCTCCAATTCCTGGGCTCAAGCGATTCTCCTGCCTTCACCTCCCAAGTAGCTGGGACTACAGGCACCCACCACAATGCCCGGCTATTTTTTGGTGCAGCTGTCATTATTGTTTGGTGGGCCCGGGCTGGATTAGAACCTGCCAGCTCAGGTATATGTGGCTAGTGCCATAGCCACTTGAGCCACAGGCACTGAGTCAATTTACACATTTTTCTACCTATGGTTCTAATTTTAATTAGTCATTTGAGAGTGAGCTGCAGATATTATGACCTTTTATTCTCAAGTATTCCAATGTGCATTTCTAAGAACTAGGTCATTCTCTTATACAATAGATACAATCATATAGTTCAGGAAGGTTAACCTTTTTAATCCTTATCTAAGGTGCGTTCTAGATTCAAATTTCACAATAAGGTCCTCTTCCCCTGACCAAGGATGCAAACTGGGATCTCACATCACATTTCCTGTCATGCTTCCTTAGTCTCCTGTAATCAGGAACAATTTCTCAGCCTTCCCTCACCTGCCATGATACTGCATTTTCAGATTACTGAACCCCTATTTTATAGGGTACCTCACCATCTGGATGAGGTTGACTGCCTCTCTATTATTAGATTCAGGTTTAAAGGCTTTGCAAATATTCAACATAAATGATGCTGAGAACTCCCACTGCATCCATGGGGGGGGAGGTGGACTTAACATGTCAGGGGTCCCATCTGATTGAGATAGTGTTTGCCAGATTTTCTCCCTTTGAATTATTAAGAAACCTATGGTCTCCCTTTGCAGTTGATAAATAATCCATAGCACGAGGCTCTGCATCTGTATAATTTTTTTTTTTTTGTAGAGACAGAGTCTCACTTTATCGCTCTTCGTGGAGTGCCATCGCATCACACAGCTCACAGCAACCTCCACCTCCTGGGCTTAGGCGATTCTCTTGCCTCAGCCTCCTGAATATCTGAGACTACGGCTATTTTTCTGTTTTTGCAGTTTGGCTGAGGCCCGGTTTGAACCCGCCACCTTCGGTGTATGAGGCCGGTGCCCCACTCACTAAGCCACAGGCGCCGCCCTTTTTTTTTGAAACAGTCTCACTCTGTTGCCCTGGGTAGAGTGCCATGGGGTCACACTTCACAACAACCTCAAATTCTTGGGCTCAAGTGATTCTCTTGCCTCAGCCTCCCAAGTAGCTGGGACTACATGTGCCCGCCACAGTGCCTGGCTATTTATTTTTTTTGGCTGTAGTTGTCATTGTTTGGCAGGACCAGGCTGGATTCAAACCTGCCAGCTCTGGTGTACGTGGGTGGCGCCCTAGCCTCTGAGCTACATGTGCTGAACCTGCATCCCTGCATCTGTGTAAATATCCTTTTATTTTTTTTTAAGACAGAGCCTCAAGCTGTCACCCTGGATAGAGTGCTGTGGCATCACAGCTCACAGCAACCTCCAATTCCTGGGCTCAAGCGAGTCTCCTGCCTCTGCCTCCCAAGTAGCTGGGACTACAGGCGCCCTCCACAACACCCGGCCATTTTTTGGTTGCAGCCGTCATTGTTGTTTGGCAGGCCCGGGCTGGATTTGAACCCACCAGCTCAGGTGTACGTGGCTGGTGCCTTAGCCCGTTGAGCCACAGGCGCCGAGCCAAAGCTATTTTTTAATTGCCTTAAATGATGTAAAATGACCTGGTGTAAATGCCTTATGCTTTCTGTGCCTCAGGTTCCTTACCTATAAATTAGGGTAATAATTCCTACCTCTGAGGGCCATTGTGAGAAATAAATGAGGAAAAATATGCCTTTGGCAAATATCTTGTTCACTGTAAGTGCCCCATAAACAATGGCACCTTTTTTTTTTTTTTGAGACAGAGCCTCAAGCTGTCACCCTGGATAGAGTGTCGTAGCATCACAGCTCACAGCAATGTCCAATTCCTGGGCTCAAATGAGTCTCTTGCCTCCGCCTCCCAAGTAGCTGGGACTATAGGTGCCCGCCACAATGCCTGGCCATTTTTTGGTTGCAGCCGTCGTTGTTTGGTGGGCCCAGGCTGGATTTGAACCCACCAGCTCAGGTGTACGTGGCTGGCACCTTAGCTGCTTGAGCCACAGGCGCCAAGCCTAAATATCCTATTTCTACAAAATTTTCATCAAGAGGTTTTATTGATTGATTGATTGATTGATTGGGTTTTTTTTTTTTGAGACAGTGTCTCAAGCTGTCACCCTGGATAGAGTGCCGAGTTGTCACAGCTCAGAGCAACCTCAAACTGTCAGGCTTAAGCATTTCTCTTGCCTCAGCCTTCCAAGTAGCTAGGACTACAGCTGCCCACACAATGCCCAGCTATTTTTTGTTGTAGTTGCCATTGTTGTTTGGCAGGCCGGGGCTAAAGTCGAACCTGCCAACTCCAATGTATGTGGCAGCGCCCTAGCCACTTGAGCTACAGGGGCTGAGCCACACCCAGAGGTTTTAGCATTAGAGATTCTTGCCCTAAGCCAATTTTTATTAGAATGGTTGCAAATTATTTGTAAAGGCATAAAAGAAAGAGGGAGGAATACAAGTGAGGGGTTGAGTTCCCTAGAGATAAAGGCCTGGAAAATGTCACTCTATTTGTACTAAGAACTTTTAATATGCAAAGCAAGGTTTGGGAGGAGGGTACAATTAAGATAAGCAAATGTGCCTGCTACTGAGCAGCTTATGATTAGATAGAGGAGATGGCAGTCTAGGCAAGACACCCCTCTACAAAAGAAGAGAAAGATCAGCTAGATGTATGGGCAGCGCCTGTGGCTCAGTGAGTAGCAAGGGTGGCAAACCCAGCCCAGCCAAACTGCAACAACAAAAACAAAAAATAGCCGGCCGTTGTGGTGGGCGCCTGTAGTCCCAGCTACTCGGGAGGCTGAGGCAAGAAAATAGCCTAAGCCCAAGAGCTAGAGGTTGCTGTGAGCTGTGATGCCACAGCACTCTGGCGTAACACTCAAGGGCAACAAAGTGAGACTCTGTCTGTTTTTATTTTTTTTTTTTTTGAGACAGAGCCTCAAGCTGTCACCCTGGATAGAGTGCCATGGCATCACAGCTCACAGCAACCTCCAATTCCTGGGCTCAAGCGAGGCTCCTGGCTCCGCTTCCCAAATAGCTGGGACTACAGGTGCCCGCCACAGTGCCAGGCCATTTTTTTGGCTGCAGCCATCATTGTTGTTTGGCAGGCCCAGGCTGGATTTGAACCCGCCAGCTCAGGTGGACGTGGCTGGCACCTTAGCCCATTGAGCTACAGGCGTCAAGCCGAGACTCTGTCTCTTAAAAAAAAAAAAAATTAGCCAGATGTAGTGGTGGGCACCTATAGTCCCAGCTACTTAGGAGCCTGAGGCAGGAAGATCTCTTGAGCCCAGGACTTTGAGGCTGCTGTGAGCTAAAATGATGTCACTGTACTCTAGCCAGGATGACAAAGTGAAAACAAAAACAAAAAAAAAAAAATAGAGGAGATGAAGTAGACACAGCATGGAGGAGACACACACACATGCACACCATACTCACAACAAGCACATGTGTAATCCACACCACACACACATAATCAGAAAGGAGTGGCAGGAAAATGTCCAGTGAGCGATCGGGAGAGAGCCTACTGTCTGAAGCACCCTGCTAGATAGACCCGGAGGTTTGCCCAGCCCACTGTTTGGGGGTGAACTGTGTCTTCCAGTACCCCAAATTCATATGTTGAAGAGCTAACACCGAGGACCTCAGAATATGATTTTATGTTAAGAAGGTATCTTAGACTCGCTCGATGCCTGTAGCACAGTGGTTACAGCACCAATCACATACACCAAGGCTGTTGGGTTCGAACCTGACTGGGGCCGACTGCAATCAAAAACTAGCCAGGTGTTGTGACGGGCGCCTGTAGTCCCAGCTACTGGGAGGCTGAGGCAAGAGAATTGCTTAAGTCCAGGAGCTAGTGGTTGCTGCGAGCTGTGATGCCATGGCACTCTACCCAGGGCAACATAGTTAGACTCTGTCTCAAAAAAAAAAAAAAAAAAAAAGAAAGCAAGAAAGCAAGCATCTTTACAGCCGTAGTGAAGTTAGAATGAGGTTATTAGGGTATGTCCTAATCCAATGGGACTGGTGTTTTTATAAAAAGGGAATCTGGGGCGGCGCCCGTAGCTTAGCCAGTAGGGTGCCAGCCACATACACCCAGGCTGGTGGGTTCAAACCCGGCTGGGGCCAGCTAAACAATGACAACTGCAACCAAAAAATAGCCAGAGGTTGTGGTGGGCACCTATAGTCCCAGCTACTTGGGGGGCTAAGGCAAGAGAGTTGCTTAAGCCCAAGAGTTGGAGGTTGCTGTGAGCTATGACGCCACAGCACTGTACCTAGGGCAACATAATGAGACTCTCAAAAAAAAAAAAAGAGTACTAATTGCTAAATCCATGAATTCATGATGCTCAGAAGGGAAAAAAGAACTTATTATATCATTCTTAGAACATGGTAAGGAACTTTTTTTTTTTTTTTGAGACAAAAAAACAAGAACAGCCTGGGCAACACAGACAAACTCCATATCTACAAAATTTAAAAAATTAGGCAAGATGGCACGAATCTGTAGTTGCAGCTACTTGGGAGGATGAGGCAGGAGGGATCACTCGAGCCCAAGAATTTGAGGCCGGGCAATAAAGCTAGACCCTGTCACTAAAAAAATAAAATAAAACTTTTGTGCTTCAACGAAGTCAAGAGCATGAGAAGAACCCATAGAATTAGAGAAAATGTTTACAAATCACTTACCTCATAAGGGACTTGCATCTAGGTATATAAAGAATTCTTACAACTCAACAATAAAACAAGCCAATTAAAAAGTGGACAAAGAATATGAACAGATATTTCTTCAAAGAAGACATATACTGGCTCGGTGCCTGTGGCTCAATGGGCTAAGCCACCAGCCACATACACCTGAGCTGGTGGGTTCGAATCCAGCCAGGGTCCACCAAACAACAATGATGGCTGCAACCAAAAAATGGCTGGGCGTTGTGGCGGGCGCCTGTAGTCTCAGCTACTTGGGAGGCAGAGGCAGGAGACTCGCTTGAATCCAGGAATTGGAGGTTGCTGTGAGCTGTGATGCCACAGCGCTCTATCAAGGG
Source organism: Arctocebus calabarensis (assembly GCA_963573935.1). Classification (NCBI taxonomy): domain Eukaryota; kingdom Metazoa; phylum Chordata; class Mammalia; order Primates; family Lorisidae; genus Arctocebus; species Arctocebus calabarensis. Next base: position 4,491 of record CAUYON010019612.1, on the reverse strand, counting down.
TGACAGCTTGAGGCTCTGTCTCCAAAAATAAATAAAGAAATAAAATAACATAAAATAAAATAAAATAACACATGTAGAATGAGACTATTTAAAAAAAAAAAAAGAAGAAGACATATACTTGGCCAATAAGGACATGAAAAGATGCCCACCATCATTAGTCATTAGAAATATGTAAATCAAGGGTGGTGCCTGTGGCTCAAAGGAGTAGGGCGCTGCCCCATATACCGGAGATGGTGGGTTCAAACCCAGCCCCCTGGCCAAAAACTGCAAAAAAAAAAAAAAAGAAATATGCAAATCGAAACTGCAATAAGATACCTCTTCACACCACTAAGATAACTAAAATTAAAAAGAAAGATAATGGACCAGGCAAGGTGGCTCACACCTATAATCCTAGCAGTCCGGGAGACCAAGGTGGGTGGATTATCTGATCTTGTGGGTTTGAGATCAGTCTTAGCAAGAGCTAGACTCCATCTCTAAAATAGCTGGTCACTGTGGCAGGCGCTATAGTCCCAGCTACTTGGGAGGCTGAGACAAGAGAATCGCTTGAACCTAAGAGTTTGAGCACAGCCCTCTATCAAGGGCAACAAAGTGAGACTCTTGTCTTCCCTCCCCCCCAAAAAAGAAAGAAAGATAATGATAAGTGCTGGCAAGGATGTGGAAAAATTAGAACTCTTGTGTATTTCTGGTGGGAATATAAAGTGATATATCTGCTTTACAAACAATCTGGCAGTTCCTTAAATGGTTAAATGTAGAGTGATCATGAGACCTATCGATCCCACTCCTAAGTATATGCTCAATAGAATGAAAACTCATATCCACAAGAAAACCTAGTCATGATTGTTAATGGCAGCAATTCTTTTCCTTTCCTTCTTTTTTTTTTTTTTTTTTTGGTAGAGTGCTGTGGCATCTTAGCTCACAACCACCACCTCATCCATCTCTTGAGTTCAAGTGATCCTCTTGCCTTAGTTTTTCTATTTTTAGTAGAGACAGGGTCTCGCTTTTGCTCAGGCTGGTCTCTCACTCATGATTCAAGCAATCCACCCACCTTGGCCTCCCAGAGTGCTAGGATTACAGGCGTGAACCATTGGGCCCAGCCAGCATTTTTGTAATTGCCACAAGACAGAAACAATCCAATTGTTCATTAACTGACAAATGGGTAAACAAAAGCCACAATGGAATGTTATGCAGCCATAAAGAAGAATAAAGTACTGATATATGCTACATAATGGATGAACCTTGAAAACATTATGCTCAGTAAAAAAAGGAAGGTCACATAGCATATGATCCTATTTATATGTAATGTCTAGAATAGGCAAATCCTTAGAAACAGGAAATAGATCAGTATTTGCCAGGAGCTGGGGGGAGGAGGGAATGGGGAGTGATTGTCAACAGGTTCAGAGTTTCTTTTTGAGATGATGAAAATGTTTTAAAATGAAATAGTTCTCTTAGTTTGTTCAGGCTACTAAAACAAAATACCTTAGACTACATAATTTATAAATAATAGAAACTTACTTTTCAGACTTCTGGAGGTTGGGAAGTCCGAGATCAAGTCATGAACAGATTTTGTGTCTCATGAAGGCTGAAACAGTACTGAATCCTCATATGGCAGAAGGGACAGAAGGACCTTTTATAAGGGCTAATGAGGGCCCTATACCCTCATGATCTGATTTCCTTCTAAAGGCTACAACTCTTACTACTATTGCATTGGGGGAGTCAATTTCACATCATTTACTCTTTGGACACAAACATTCACATCATTAGCAGTGTGATGGTTACACAAGCCGGCGAATATAGTAAAAACCAATGAAGAGTACACTTTAAAAGGGTAAATTTTATGGAATATGAATTATATAACTCAATAAAGCTATTTATTATTATTTTTTTTGAGACAGAGCCTCAAGCTATCACCCTGGATAGAGTGCTATGGCATCACAGCTCACAGCAACCTCCAATTCCTGGACTCAAGCGAGTCTCTTGCCTCTGCCTCCCAAGTAGCTGGGACTACAGGCGCCCGCCACAATGCCCAGCCATTTTTTGGTTGTAGTCGTCATTGTTGTTTGGTAGGCCCGGGCTGGATTCGAACCCACCTGCTCAGATGTACGTGGCTGGCGCCTTAGCCTGTTGAGCCACAGGTGCCGAGCCAAAGCTATTTTTTAATTGCCTTAAATGATGTAAAATGACCTGGTATAAATCCCTTATGCTTTCTGTGCCTCAGTTTCCTTACCTATAAATTAGGGTAATAATTCCTACCTCTGAGGGCCATTGTGAGAAATAAATGAGGAAAAATATGCCTTTGGCAAATACCTTGTTCATTGTAAGTGCCCAATAAACAATGGCACCTTTTTTTTTTTTTTTTTTGAGACAGAGCCTCAAGCTGTCACCCTGGATAGAGTGTGGTGGCATCACAGTTCACAGCAATCTCCAATTCCTGGGCTCAAGCTAGTCTCTTGCCTCCACCTCCCAAGTAGCTGGGACTACAGGTGCCAGCCACAATGCCAGGTCATTTTTTGGTTGCAGCCATCACTGTTTGGCGGCCTGGGCTGGAATCGAACCCGCCAGCTCAGGTGTATGTGGCTGGCGCCTTAGCCACTTGAGCCACAGGTGCTGAGCCAACAATGGCACTTTTACTAACTAACAATGGCTTTTACTAACATCATGGTTCATATCAGCTCACCCAGTGATATGCCTGGGGGCCAGAGCTGGGTGGGGATGGAGGTAAGAGAAAGACCATCTCTTTTCCTGGAGGATGTCATTAAAGCTGGATAGAACAATATTGATTTAGTGAGCAGAAAATGCCATATGACACATGAGACAGACGTGCTGGAAACCTCCAGAGCCCAGAGAAAGGGGGCACGGTGATTCACCAAGCAACCTGATAGTACACACTGTGTGCCCAGTAGGACAGCTAGCTCAGGAATAGCAATCATGTCATATATTTCAATGAGAAATGCCTTTCACTGTAAAATGCACCATTATTTTATGTATATAACAGTAGGCAAACACGCTAGCACTTTTATTCTACTGTAAATCAAATTCCAACGTCAGAGATGTTGAAATGCAAACAATAAATAAATGCATCTCAGAATTGATCAAATGCAGTGGAGGCCAAACACTTATTCTGAGGTGACTCTTCACTCCACAACAATCCCGGGAGATGCACAGTCCTTAAAGTCAATCCAAACTGATTCTAATACTCTTTAAGCTCCCTGGTGATCTCTAACTCTAATCTCTAACTCTGACCTCAAGCCTAACCCCTGAGCCCTACCTGTAACCCTAACCCTAAAGTAGCCCTATGTGTAAGACACACCCCATCCCCACTATCAGCTGTAACTGTGCCTTGGCAGCTATGCTGTTATTCCCACGTAAAAGATGAGCTCAGTGAGCCACAATCCTGCTGCTAAAAGAAGCAGAGCTGGGATCAGAACAGGAAGCAGAATTTTCCACACTCTAGGCAACAGAAGCCTATGAAGGGGAAAAAATGCAAATGGCTACCCAGGCTAGTGGTAACACCAGATTGGCTGCTGGACCCTGGGGAGGGAGTCACCTCACAGCGGAAGGTATTTATTTTAGCCAACAGAACATTGTGTAAGGTGTTCCAGGATGCTTGTTCCTTATACAAAGTGTTAATATGTTGCAAAGTATGTCCCAGGGCCAGACAGCCAAGTGGCTCAACAGGGGTAAGGGGAGCCCCCAGCAGGACCCTTTCCAAGGAAATGCAACCTCCAATTCCTGGGCTCAAGTGAGTCTCTTGCCTCTGCCTCCCAAGTAGCTGGGAATACAGGCGCCGGCCACAACGCCAGCCATTTTTTGGTTGCAGCTGTCATTGTTTGGTGGGCCCGGGCTAAATTCGAATCTGCCACCTCAGGTGTATGTGGCTGGCGCCCTAGCCTGTTGAGCCGGGCCCACCAAACAATGGCCCCGAGCCAAGAATAGCCTAAGTCTTACAGAGGGTGTCCAATCTTTTTATTTTCCCTGCCGTACATTGGAAGAAGAATTGTCTTGGGTGACACATTATACCCAAACACTAACAAAAGGCAATGAGCAAAAAAATGTCCAAAACCACAGATAAGCAAAACAGTTCTCAAATAATCCACGTGGGGCCCACAGGCTGTAGGTTGGACACCCCTGGTGGCAGGCAGAGGCTGCTGGGCGGCAGACATTCTGCTGCTGCTTGTCATATCTCTCTTGCAAGTCACGTAACCTCTGCTTTAGCACTTGCTAAGCACCAGCCTAGCTCTCACATTAGGGGTGTGCACATACATTGCCACTTAGCACCTTCATTCTTCTTTTTTTTTTTTTTTTTTTTTTTAGACAGAGCCTCAAGTTGTCACCCTGGTAGAGTGCTTGGCATCACAGCTCACAGCAACCTCCAATTCCTGGGCTCAAGCGTGTCTCCTGCCTCTGCCTCCCAAGTAGCTGGGACCACAGGCGCCCACTACAACGCCCAGCCATTTTTTTTTAGTTGCAGCCGTCATTGTTGTTTGGCGGGCC